>WMED01007754.1:0-17407 GCA_019650415.1 Pipa parva | reverse complement strand
ACAGTTATCGCACACCACCTTGCCTGGCACCAGGTTCTTGTCACCCAGTCACCGTTCGGTTTCATTGCGCAGAGCTGACCAAAGTTCTTGACCTGTTTGTGGACGGTCTCCAAGACACATTAATTTTAAAACAGACTGGTTTCTCTGGGCACGTGATGATACCTGTGGACCTTGAGACAAAGAACTCTGCACGATCCCTGAGGTTTTGAAGAGTGTAAGCCAAGCCTGAGAGCCACCATCATTACCAGAGACATCCACGCAACTCACCCAGTGAGCTGTCAAAGAGATATAGTGGCCTTGACCATGCTTACTAGTCCATGTATCGGTGGTCAGATGGACATTTCCAGACACAGATGCAGCCAATGTGCTGGAGATTTTTGATGACACGTGGATAGCAAGAGCAGGGACAGCTTTCCTTGAAAAGAAATGCCTGCTGGGCATCTGGTATTGTGGGCAGGCAAGGTTCATCACATGCCGAAACCCATCTGTGTCCACCAAGTGGAAAGGCAACATTTCCAAGGCCAAAATCCTGGCAATGCCGATATTCAGGCTTTTGGCTTTGGGATGGTTTGGCGTAAAGTGCTTCTTCTGCTCTCAAACCTGGTACATGGAAGGTTGGCTGCTACACTGGCTGCTGTATGTTGTGCGGGTGATACTTGTGGAAGTAGAAGGGGTAGGCTGTGTCTCTGGTGGTGCTGGTGGTACTTGGGCAACAGTGCATTGCACTAGGGCTGATCCTTATTCATGCTGCTGAGGGACATGGGTAGCAGAAGAATGTGTGGTCTTAGAAGTGGCTGACGAAGAGGAGGTGGAGGCAGAGGGTATGACTGGAGTTGGAAGCCCAAGGTTGGTGTGGCCTTTTTTTGACAAGTGATTCCTCCATGTCAATGCATGCATTTGCTGTATATGACTATTCATGTTGGTGGTGCTTAAATTCTTCCCTCTACTAATGCGTTTATGGCAAATCTGGCATATGACATCGCTCGGTGAATCTGAGGCTTGATTGAAAAAAGCCCAGGCTTTTGAGGTACTGGACCTTTTCAACGGCGATAAGCGAGTAGCAGTGTCTCCATTGCCACCACTGATCATGGCTGGCGAAATATTATCACCAGATTTGTGTGACCGTCCTCTCCCTTTTTGAGTTCTGACCTGCACTGACACTACCCCATCGTCTTCTTCTTCCTCATCTACTGATGAAGTGCTCACAGGCACATTCTGCTGTACAGACCATGATATTCATCATTATCATCATCACAGGTGCCTTCCTCTACTTGGCATTCCACATCTTGGATCTGTGGGCTACAAGTCTCAGTCACTGCAAGTTGTTGTCGACTGCTTGGAATTTGTGCCAACTGACCAGCTTCATTCTCATCCTCTGATGGCATCAGTGATTGGGCATCAGGACATACAAAGTCATCCACTTTTGCCTCTTGTTCTTTTGAAATGACTTCTGACACTGGCAACATTGTGTCATCAAAGAGGTCTTCAGAAAATGGATTATCCTCAGGTTGGAAGGATGATGAAAATGATAAAATATGCGTTCGTGACTGGGAGGGTGAGGAGGTACAACTGCTGGATGCAGGTTGCGTTAACCACTGAAGAACAGTGCTGTTCAATAGCGAGATTCACAGGGCACCTAGACAGCGATGAAAGACCTGACTGTCCTGCAACCGATGATGTGGTGGCTTGCGTGCTGTCCCCAGCACTGACAGGAGCCCAGTTCTCCTACCTCTAGCTCCAAGTCCTACACTCCTCCTCTTTGTTTGCTTACCACCAGTAGCTCGCTCCATGTTCAAAAATCAAAATATTAAATATACCTGTCTAACTGTTTTGTATGTTAGCAGGAGTTCTACCAAAATATTTGCTACCCAGAGCAATAACCAGTGCACTATGTGCAAGTAGAATTTGTTTTTGGAATTACCTGTCTAACTGTTTTGTAGTAGCAGAAGTTCTACCAAAATATTTGCTACCCAGAGCAATAACCAGTGCACAATGTGCAAGTAGAATTATTTTTTGGAATTACCTGTCTAACTATTTTGTGTGTTAGCAGGAATTCTACTAAAATATTTGTTACCCAGAGCAATAACCAGTGCACTATGTGCAACTAAAAAAAAAATTGAAATAAACTTGTACAGGCTTGCTAAACACTGGCTCAGAGCTTTTAAAAAAGCTATGGAGAGACAACAATGTGTTGTGCTATAGTAACAGACTCTCAGTCACTATGTGCAACTAAAAAAAAATTGAAATAAACTTGTACAGGCTTGCTAAACACAGGCAATCTGGCTCAGAGCTTTTAAAAAAGCTATGTAGAGACAGCAATGTGTTGTGCTCTATTAACAGACTCTCAGTCAAACTGAAAACTGAATGATGCTAATCAGCCAGTTAGCCAAATATATAAAAAATGGTCATGTGATTTCTGCAGCCAATGAGATCCATACACAGCCCAGTGGTGACATTGTTCACCCACGCCCCCCACCCCTTTGTGCTCTTCCCTTATTTGCTGGCCGCCAAAATTGCAGGAAGCACAAAAAAGGGTGCCTGTTTAATATGCATATGTTAGACTCATAACGATTAGCGAGTGATGACGATTATCGTTACGATTTTTTTAAAATCATCGGCTCGATACACCCAATAATTGTAATAATCATACCGATTTCAACTTTGCTCTATATCATCACTCAACACTAGTGACAAGCTCATCAGACTCTAATAAGTAAATGACTTGTTTATTTCTCTATAGGCTTTGGCAGGCTATATGACTAAATCTTTCAACAAAGAATCAATTAATTAAACAATCAGTATAGTCAAGGGTAACCTACCAATTACTGAAATGAATATGCAACTTTTTAAAGTGATTTCACCTTTCTCTTTGATTGGACACTTGTTCTGATCATGTATGCTGTCCATTCTAACTGATGTCTGTAAAATTACTCCAAGACAGCATGACATATGATCATATACTTTAGTAAACATTCTTGTGAAATGACTTTTTCTAAAATCACTAAAATCATTTCAACAGAAAACTGGTAATTTCATTGAGAGAATACAGTTATTTGCGTCATCTGAAGAGTTCCGTTAAATAGCACCAATGTCCAGCATTAGTCATAAAACAAAAGAGGTATTGCTGTGCTGGTAAAACAGACCCACTGCAAAAATAAAGAATAACCTATCTTTTTCAGAATGAAAAATAATCACTTTTTTCTTGTATCTATTTTAGCAATTGGTAAATCGACAACAATTATTACAATTGTTTAAACAATCAAATCCTCATTGAATTTTCAAAAACACTGGTATTTCCATGGCTAGCTGTCTTGTATCAGTAACTTACATTAAAGTTTATAAGAAGCTTAATCAATCATTGCTGGTACCATAGTTGTTTGAAGATGGCAACAGTTGAAGAGCCACATGCTGGATCTCTCTAAGGCAAGGTAGAACACACAACATTTTTTATTTGATTATTTTTCCCAAAGGCTTTTATTCTGTTCTTTCTTGAATTGTTATATTTTTCTCTGGTCCTTCTTATTTCATTAACTGCCTTTAGTGTTTGTAAGGGAGCTGTCAGTAGAGTCCCATAGAGCCTAGAACAAAGTTGGACCTTGGCACTGTGTAAGCCCTTTTGGCAGGCCCCAGAGCCACATAGGGGTCCTTAAAGCGGGCCCCAGGGATCAGAGTGTGTACACCAGAAATGTGCACCTCTGGTGGGCTCTTGCTTTTCCAGTTGTACAAATGTTGGGCAAATTGTTGTGCAGATTGTAGTGGATGACCAAGAAGAGTACATTAAGATAAAAGACAACAAATATAAATGAAAATTCAATCCACAACAACCTGGTTGAAATTGCATGCAATAATGTTTTTACTATAGTAGCTGAATCCATACCTCCATGGGCAAACTGAGACTTGTATAACAGATTATCATCTTAAAGATGTAGCAAACTCGAGTAGGAGTACAGTATGTGGCACACACAGACTTTTTAGTGAGTGGCAATCTTTTACTGCTGTGATTTGGGTTTTTTTGTTAACACAATTGCATTCCTTGTTACTCTAAAATGTTTTTTTTTAATCTTTTTTTTCATTATTCCTAGTCTCACATTAAAAATGTACCTCTAAATTATGTTTTTTAATTTATTAACCCCAACAAGAACCATATGTGAATCATTTCATAACATAATATTTCCTTCACCTTAACGTGAACCACATAACCCCTTCCAAAAACATGAAATCATGGGATGGCTGCTAACAAACCCTACTTAAGGTCTGCTGCCCATTGCCTCACCTATTCCTTATTATTTGCTCCTAACTCACCTATTATTCCACAGGGGGAGGGACTACTCTGTTACTTACTGCAGGAAGATGGAGAGAGCCCATCAATACAGTTCAATCCCCTCTGACCCCTTCAGCCCCATCCCCTTCCTCTGTCCCTTGCCAGTCAGTGCCTACACCTCTAACCTCCCCTTTGCTTCTCTATGGCTAGGGATGGCTTTACACTTGATTCCATTTTAGCTAGGTTGCCTGGCTGTTTGGTTGCTACTCCCCTACTTGTGAAATTTAGCTGTACTCATAATATCCCATGCTATATAAGACAGTCATGACCAACCCTTAACTGGTAAAGTAAAAATATGTATTATTTATTTAATTTAATAAAAATGTTATCAACAGAATACAGAAAGCAATATTTTTGTATCCAGTATAAATTATGTATTTTTCCTGCTGTATGTATTTGCCAATTCTCCCACCTTACATCAATCTTTTTTAAGCCCCAGGCTTAAAATCATAAGTAATAAAACACAGGTAACCCGATGTGTTCTATACAGTATGCACCAGCAGGTTTCCAAAATCAATACCAATCACAAAGCTGCCAGAATTTTAGTTAAATCTAATTGACTGAATAGCAACAACAAATAGGAGGGTAAAGAAGTTAGGGGAATTGTACTGAAAAATGTATTGTTATAGGTTAGATACATTATATCTGACTAGTTTTCTTCCAACTCATCAATGACTGTTTCTATAAAATAATTTGCTCTCTGATCAAAGCAGTTCATCTGTTTGCAGATGTACAGTAAAACCACCAAATGTGTCATCAATGGGAGGTGATTTCTAAAAGCAGCATTTAGGCACTGTGTGAGAAGCTCTGGTACAGTTAAAAGTCAAAACAGCATCAAGACTGCACTATCAATATAATGAGAAAATCTTTCTTAGAACCCCTAAGGAAAAAAGCAAAACCAATGGATAGCTCACAGTCATTCAGTCATTATAATGTCATATTTAAAGGAATAGTTTTGTTTCTTGTGGAAAGGAAAATGGGAGCAAGCAGGAGACATTTCTTGATGGACTTAGCACGAAAAAGAGGGTTTCAAATTGAAAGCGTATTAAGGTATGGAATTAATTTTTACATATTTTTTTATCACATTTTAAGTAAAATATTTAAGTTTAAACATTAGTTAGAGGCTAATATTTTTAGTGCAAGGTAGACAATCAAATGTCAGTTCAGTACAAATGTGCAATTTGGACAGAGAATAGTGAGGAACAAATCACAATCGTCACCAATTTCACTGAATTGTAGTTATAGCTGATGGTAATTGGAGGTGTTAGTATTCTTTACTGTAGTTGCAAATTGGTATGTTTTAGTGAAAAGTCAACAAAGGGAAATAAAATAGCATGAACCAAACTTTTTATGACATGCCCATGTACCTATTGTGCACCTAGGTCTAGAGTTAGTGGAGGCAATCTGGACAATTGACCAGAGCCCCAGACTCTAAGGGGGGTCCCTAAAGTGCTCTGAAAAGCTCTTTTGCAAAGTTCTATAGGAGAAAAAACTTTGTAATGGAGAATAGAGCTCCATAACTCAGCAGAAGCGCTGTGGGGGGCCTCCTTGGAGTTTTGGGGGTCAATTCTTGGGGGGCCTTGATTTGCCCAGGACCCCTTTTTCTAAAACCGCCTTTGTGTGCACTAATCAAAAACTACACTAATGGCTAATGTTACACTAATGCTAAGGGAAAAGTTCTCACTTATTTACAACTTACTTATATTCATTGTTGACTGTTGCAGATGGAGAGGCAGGAGAGGGGGAGAAAGGGCAGGAGAGTAGGGGAATTAGTGGGAAAGCCTACAGAAGAGCTGATGAACAGAAAAGCTACTTTTGATGGAATGAGCTAAATGGCTAGAGGGATCTGGAGAGGGCCACAAGAGGAAATAAAGGGACTGTCAGGGAAGAGCTGAGCTTTGGAAAGAAAGTGCTGCCTAAAAAGGAGGAAAGGTGAGTTGTAGAAGGAGAGCTGAAATGTTTGGAGGCAGCAGGGCATAGAAATGGAGCAGTCTACAGTGACCTGTATGTTAAAGCAGTTCCTCCCATAGTGACCTATACAATGCAACAGTACCCCTATATAGTGCCCTACAGCATAGCAGGTAAAGATAGGCAAGGTACTGTGGTGTGCTGCAATTTTTAAGATACCTTGAGCCCTCCCTTTCCCCATACTGTACTACCCCAGCCCTCCCTTTCCCAACATTGTGCTTCCCCAACCCCCACTTTCCCCATACTGTTCAGCTCTAACCCTTCTTTTGCTCATGCTGTGCGCCCCTAACAATCCCTTTCCCCATGCTGGGTTACCCCAACCATCCCTTTCATTATACTGTGCCACCCCCATGGCATACTGTGCTGCCCCAACCCCACTTTTCCCATGCTGTGCTGTCCCCCAAACCCCACTTTCTCTATTCTGTACTGACCCCACCCCCTTTCCATACTGCACTGATCACAATCACATTTTTATTTATTAATTGATAAGTAGCATTGCTTACAGAAGAGACAGGCTAGGAAAGTGCTAGGGAAATAGTACTATAGCACTATCAGCACTGCAACAGAGAATATCTGGAGAGTGGAGGGGACATCCAGCTGGACAACATCCCCCCTCCCAGCAGCATATGCAGTGCTCTACGCCTATGCTGCTTACCCCTAGTCGGGCCCTGGTACAGACAACCAGTATAGCCAGGTAGTGTGTGCATTTGCTCATTACTGAGGGGACAGACCAGTGTGGCTAGAGGGGGATCATTCAGCACTCATTGCCAAGGACAGGAGGTACAGCAGGCAGTGGCCATGTCAGATGGAAGGGCAAGTGCATTCAGCTAAAACTGATTTGTGGACACAAGCAACTTCTAGAGATCAGGTCTGAACTAGGTGGCTCCAAGCAGAGAAAGATGGTATATCAAGTATGGTCTTCACATCATATGATACTGGGTGAATTGTTGTGGGTCATTAATCACAGTGACCTTTATGGTAATCAAAATGCCCTTTGTGTCTTTAACTGTTCTCTTGAAGGGGCACTATAGTACTGATATAACTGCACACATACATATAAAACTCTTCTATACCAAGCCAATTGCTGACACAAACTGTTAAAAAAAGTTTAGTGAAGAAATAATACTTGTCATTTGTTTCCCTTAATTAGTTTTCCCAAGAGCTGACATTTTCCTTTCCCTCCTGCTCCCCCTCTACTTTCTGTTCTGCAAGTCAGGCAACATGAGAAGAAAAAGCTGCCTGACTGCTATTAGTTAAGCAGTGCGCTGACCTTGTATCATATATTTTTATTATAACGATAACCTGTATTTTGGATATGAAGTGAGGTAGACCTGCTGTGTTGCTGAAAATACAGAGCAGGTAAAACATCTTCTTTGCAAGCATGCAATGTACTATAACTGATAAAGTAAATCATTTTTTTCTCTAGGCTGATCCATTTTAATAAACAGTGTACATTGTTTTAAGATGTGCACAAACAATTATTTTATGTTGGTGCTACTTTAAATGTTTAAAAACATTTAAGCAGGAACATTACTTTGCTTCCATAAGATATAGTGCAGCGGTTCTCAACCTGTGGGTTGCGACCCCTTTGGGGGTTGAACAATGCTCTCACAGGGGTTTCAAACATGCTGTTGAAGCCAGAAGAGACTGTTGGTCCCTTTATATAGGGTTCCTGCATGGTGACATATCTAGCCCGATGTCATCACATCGCGTGTTACGTGATGATGTTCGGGCCCGATGTCACCACGTGACATGCGTACATGATGACGTTTCGCTTGAATGTCATCACGTGACATGATGACGTCAGGCTTGATAAGTCATGCATGACGTCAGCCCAGGGGGGTTGCGGTCTCAACTAGGTTGAGAACCCGCTGATTTAGGGCAATGGTCCAAATGTGGAACTACACATTCACCATCCTTTCTCTAGCTGTGGTAATCTTTAGCTAAAGTGTGCCTGTATTTTCTGCCCACTGACAGATACATCTGTATAAAATCTGTAAACCTTCCAAGGAAACATTTTCATTTCAAATGATCACTAAACACAAGACCATAATGCCCTTTGTTTTGGGTATAAGTCTAAGAAAGACTATGCATGAAGGGACAGTAACAACAAGCATTAAAATGCCCCAATTACTATATATTCACGACATATACTTCAATTCCAAAAACTTCTAAATGGTGTCTAGAATGTTTGATATTTGAATTATTAGGTATTCTGGAGTGCTTCATGAAAACAATGGGACTGGCTGAGATCTGTTTAATCAGCCCATACAGTATGTCATTTATCAGTATAGATAAAAACAGGTAGGGAAAAAAATGAATGAATCCAACTTTAAAAATACAATTTCAATACAAGTTGTTATATTTGAATAGCTGGCCTGCCAATCACAAAGGGAATATTTATTTTCTAATAACAGGAATAGATAGGTATCATTTGTTGAAAATATGAAAATGTAAAAATTGACATGGTAGTGTGTTTAGCATCTTGTTATTACCGTTGAATTTTATCGTACAGGGTGAAAACAAAATTCATTTTCCGTTGTTTGATATTTTTGTGATCTTAAATAAAGTATGCCAGAGGAAGTCCTATATTTCTTACTTTTGGTGCCAAGAAAAACAGTCACAGCTGCACCAAGGTAAAACAATGCTTACTAGCTCCGTTGCTTCTTTTACCACAGTTGTAGGTTTGGATATGGCAAAATTCCCAGCATTACAGCTTGGGTACCAATTAATGTTAATATTTTATATAAACTAGATAAACCACAGGAAGCAGACGTTCCATCTCCAACTGATTTTCTTTGCACAGGAGAAAACAAAATTCTGGCAGGAAAGCTTAACTTTCACATTGTTAAACAAAAACAGGAAATCTATATGTTAAGCATTAAAAACCATAAATGTTTTACAGCAGGATGATTTACAATAAATTCACTGGGTATTGAAAGCAGGAATGGCAAAAGTGAAGCCTGTGGTAGTTAATGATAATATAATACAATGTATTATAGTGGTAAAACCAATTTAATTTTTACAACTATCTAAACCTAAAATAAACAGCCTCGTCAAAGTACAAGTAGAAAACTTAACAGGATACTGCCATGGTTGTAATCAATGACTCCAGATAGTGTCATTTTTGTACATTAAAATGGATCCTTATTATTTACATTTGTCGTGTAATAGTCTTAGATTTTCTATCTGCATAATACCCAATGGCAGTAGAATTAACATGTAATATCCTGTATTTAAAACCTTAGAAATAGAAAGGGTTAACTCTGACACCAGAATTTATAACTTAAAATAACCATCAGCTCCCTTTGCTGTTTATAAACATCATTTTAAAAAATGTTCGCGTTTAATTTTTCCTAACTACCTCTACATTCATTCAGCTATCACTGTACCCATTTAGTGACCAAATACTTCACAGGGGATCATGTCATTTGAAGTCATGCATGTTTAGAAACATTATTATAGGTCATAAAAGAATTTTCTATCATGCACTGAATAAAGGACATAACAAGGCCTTCTGTCTGGTGAATAAGTACCTTATATTGCTTCATGGGGAATGCAGGCATTAAAATCATGCAATTTCTGAAGCATGATAATGCTGTAGCACATAATATTAAGTGAAAGAAAAGTACAAATTACACCAACTGTTTTTTCTGTCTGACACTAATACTCTCTTGTGGGTGACATGGCATTGAGGGATTTTTAGTATTTCCGAATAAACTACATCCTTACACTGAAACATTTAGGTCAGGGGCGGACAATTATTTTTGCCATCGGGCCACGTGAATGGCCCGGATGGCTTCAGAGGGCTGGGGGTGTGTCTAGCGTGCTGATTTCTATGGTGTTTGGCCATGCCTCCCATTTTTACATCTTGCCGTGGGCCAGTCTTAGGGGGTAATTCACCATAGTTTGAAGTGAGCTCCGGATCCTTCACGTCACTTCACACACACTGTTATGCGCTCGCTGATGTCCTGCATGTGGACATCAGCGAATGCTTTAAAGGGATTCCAGTCTTGGCGAGACCACTCGAGTCGCCTCACTGAGACTGGAATCCCTTTAAAGCGTTCGCTGATGTCCGTGTGCAGGACATCAGCGAGCGCATAACAGTGTGTGCGAAGTGATGAGAAGGATCCGGAGCTCACTTCGCACTATGGTGAATTACCCCCTTAGAAGTCTGGATGGCTGAATGCAGCCTGTGGGCCGTAGTTTGCCCAGGTCGGTTTTAGGTGATACAATGGGTACAAGCAAGAGCTGAACTAGAAATATATACAGTACAGTATGAGAAAATCTGTTTTAACAACAATTCTTACCAAGTGGGAAAATAGATTTCATTGTGTAAATGTATTTTTAAAACAGCCTTTTGTATTGTAAAACATAATATACTCCCTTTTGTAATTTATAAGGATATTAAAGGTATAAGAAAATATGTTAAAATAGTAAAATACATATTTTATTTAGGGATTAATGTAATAATTTGTTATGATTTTAAAAGCCCCCTTCGAGTTCCATGCTCTTTAAAAAAGCATTTTTATGGTCATGGAACTCCTTGGTGACTTTTAAAATCCTTATAAGTTAGAGTAACAGGTTACCATTCTGTAAAATAAATGAGGAATCTAGGGCACAGGAATCTAAGTAACTGCAAGGCACATATTAACAATATAGATAACCTGTTTGCAAATTCAGGAAAAATCAAGAACCACACTCTTGAGCATACATGTACAGGTACTCTATGTATATATTATCACCGCTGTAAGATGCAACTAGCAAGCAATGTTTCAGGAGCAAAGCCTACCATTGTCAGGATGGTTATTTCCTTATTTTCCTGAACACAATGATGTTGCCATGGGGTGCTAGTTGTGCCTAGATACACCCTAATGTGTGCAGGCCTTTGCTAATGAGCAGCCGCAGCATTATTATGTTAGGCATGATGCAAGCACTGATGTCCACACACTGTGATGTTATCCCCCTGAGGGGGCTGCATTTGCCTGTGGATGTTGCTTGACATTCAGGGACATTACTGGAGTACTGACTTGGAACGTGTGCTACTTCTTCTACCTGTCAACCTGTTTCCAAATCTCTCTCTAGAGCCACGTAAATTATATACATCTCAATGCTTCACATGCTAAATTACTTCTCCAGATAGAGTCACCTCTTATGGAATGGCTAAAGAACATGTACTGTACATACACAATAATCTGAGAGCTGAAAATTCTGTTAATAGCACTTTGCAGTTTCAATATTTTAGTTCTAATCACTACATTATTAACAGGATAAATTGACCATAGATTGTACCTAGGTATCTTGTTTGGGAGTCTTCGAATTGCACATTTTGCTTCCCTAACTAATTGGAGGATTTATATGTACTACCCTCTGGGAGTTACCTCTCTCTTCTCCTGATGAAGTGCCTCCTGTGCCCCATCTGGTGTGTCTTACAGTCGTATGATGTATTCTATCCTTTTATACAACAAATGTATAAACTTAGGTTTCTTTAGAGAGACTTTCAAGGTCTCTGCACATTGCTACCAGGTATGTGGTGATAAAATATAGAAATCTTTGCATCCTATGAGTGCTAATGATATATTTCTAAATTACAGTGATGCCGTCACTCATATTGTAGCTGAGAACAATTCTGGTCCAGAAGTAAAGCAGTGGCTCCAGTCTAAAAATATTAGCCTAACAGTTAATCCTCATATCGTGGATATCTCTTGGTTTACAGATTGCATGGGGGCTGGACACCCTGTAGGAATACAAGAGAAGCATTTACTTGTGGTAAGACTTCTTCATCACACTTTTGGCTAATTTGTCTTTAGTTTGTAACATGTTTCTAGGTAAAACAGTACAATCTGTAAGCAAACTCATAATGGATAAAATACTACTCTCTCACAGACTGGTTTATAGTCCAATACAGGTAAGTTCCTGTAGGAGGCAAACTTGGGAGTTGAATTAAAACACACAGGAAGATTACAGATCTAAAGCTGGGTTTACTCAGTGTTACCTAGTTAGAGAAAGGAAGAACAGAGGTTCCAACAAGAGATAGAAAGGGTTATACACCATAGTAGGTACAGGTATATGCCTAGTCAGCCAAGTTAAGGAAGTAATTTCTGGAAGGATTGCTAAGTTATAGACCCCACATGAATGAAGTCTTAACCACTACCCATCACTAAAGTCACTGTTTAGGTTACCAAGCTGCTTATAAAATATCTGAACACAATACAAAACTAATGGTTGAGTTGGGTATAACCAGAAGTCCCTAAAATATACCTTTATATTTGACAAGATAGTATTAACGACTGTATTGGGGTTGTGTAACTCTACAATGGATTGTGCTATTGAATCTGGCGAGTATTTACTGATGTTCATTTCTCTGCTGCAAAAGAATAAACCTGGCCCTGCAATTTTATCTAATGAACTCAATGTGTTAAAATCTACTGGGCGAGGAGTTATCTTTATACTGACAACCCTTCTTCTTTACATATAACATAGTGTTAATTTCAAAACTACAAAAACTTTGACCCACTTATTTATCTATAGAAAGGCAAACTAAGCCTGCATCAGGTCAGGGAATTCAAACTTTGATTCCAGTTTCCAATCTGTTAATCCTTAGTTTAATGCTGCTGACTCCCTATGTAGGGAAATCCATAGCTTTACTGTTCTTACACTAAAAAAATCCTCTTCTCTGCTGGTGGTAAAATCTCCTGCTGGCAATAGGAATGAATTATCATTGAAAAGGGCAATGTCACCATTTTGATGTGTTTTGGTTGCCAGCTTTGCCAACGGTATTGTCACTGAAGAGTAGTCACATACATTACATTTGATGTTACATTCATTTCAAGGGCAGACAATTCCTAGATCATGTTGCTATTTGGTCACCACATTTTATAAACCTTTTCATTGAAATTTTGCGAGAATCGTAACAAGTCTCCAAACGAAAGCTCCCAATTCGCAGCTAACATTTGCTGAAGTTCATTCAGTCTATTCATGCCAGTATGCTATGGTGAATTGTCACTCTGACACATGATGAATACTGAATAACAAACTTTTGTTTTCATTAGTGCATCTTTGTGAACTTCTCATCACAAAGCCTGAGACGACAGACTTGTGTAATGGCACGAAATGCTACATTTTAATGACAATTTTATGACAACTATTAATCTTTGAAAAATAGTACAGAACTGTTTATAGATGTGCCGGAAACAAAAGTATTGAAGAAGGGATGTTTTATAGATAACAATATCCAATAAAGGTGAACCATTCATATAGAAGACTGGGACACTAAAATATGTGTTGTCCATTCTCAACATATTATACATTTTAACCATATAGCATTATCTTCATAGTGCTACCACTTTTGTGACACTGGATATGTTTTTATGGTAAAATTGAATTTATATTAAGCACTAAAAGAATTTCATTATTAGTTAGTGGGAGAAAGGAATTTGGTAATTTTTATTATTGTTCATCAGATATGTTCACTTTTATAAGCTAATTTTAAACAAATCATTATCTTGTCTGATAACAAACTAATAGATTAAGGTTTTCTTTATTAATTCTTATATACAACACCTGCCCCAGTTATATGTACAGTATATGTGTGCCTGCAGCCAGTAAATAAGATATGTAAAGCATGCATGCATTTACATAAATTTTAAATCAAAGTATTATTCAATAGTTGCATTCTTAAATAATACGAATTCATTTTAGTTACATAGAAACATCTCATTCCCAGCTACAGCATATTTACAATGTACAGAGAATAGTATGGTACAGCAGATGGAGCTATCACTCTCATATTGAAAGCAAATGGTTTCTTCTCAGAAATCTCTTTTCATTTTCACATTAGACCCAAAGCAGCTATAATATTTGAAATACATTATTGAAATTCAAGCTTCTTATTCAAAATCGAATGATCATTTTGCAATAGTTATGACGTGCTTCATGATATGTCAGTTGACATCTTTTGGGAATTTAAAGGGAAGGTAGTGTGTTGTCTGAACAAGAAAAAGGAAAAAAAAGGGATTGTTTCTTCCTGTCCATTATGATTTATAGAGGTGTGCGTTTAAGTGAAAAATAGAGTTCAATTCATTTTTCTAATATAGTGTTTCACATTTCAAATGCAGTTTTTTTCTTGAACATATACCTAGTTGTCAGACTGAGTACTTATAGTAATCTTGTGCCATTTGGGACTTTGTAGTGAATAAAGGATTCAGCATTGTGTTACAAAGCAAATTAACGCTGGATCTTTATTTCCCAGTAACAGCCGGTCTTATTAATATGCTAATAGGGTCAGTAGTACCATGCAGGGATGACCCCCTCCTCACTGGAGGTTTTAGTTTATAACTTAGTTCTTTATTCTGATGCAGAATTTTGTTACTAAGCTTAACTCCTTAACAGTTCTGCCCCCCAAATTATTCAAAATGATAGGTTGATTACAAACTAAAAATGATGCCATTAATAAATAATATCAAATAAATAATAATACTTGTAATTCTGCTCTAAAACATGACCATAGTGAGCCATTGTGTGAACTTCTAATCTGATTCATTTTAATGCCCTTACCCTAGAAGATGAATATTTGAAGCCAAGTGATTACTAATTGCTTGTCTGTTTTCTTTGAGATGGACCAATACTTGAATTCGGGGCATATTTATTAAAACAATGTTACTGCAATCGCTATTTTTAACACCATATCATCCATTTTATTGATCCTACTGAGATGTACGCCATTTATTTGTGTTAACACTTTTGAGTGAATCTTCTTTAATCAAAGGGGCTCTGATTGAGAATGATACCATAGTTATAGCAAAAAGGAGAAGGTACCATATTGGGAATGATGGAGATGGATTAAAAAACATTGAATCAAAACTAGTGATGTAATAGTATCAGCATACTGCAGCAACAATGAAAGGTGATGGGGATTGGCTAGCACAGTGGTAGTGTCTATTTGACTGGTATTACCTGAGGAGGCAGCAGAGAGAAGGGCCTTGCTTCTGACTCTCAGCTAAAATTATTCCTGGATGTTTCATTTTATATGTAGATTATATGTTCATCATAAGCGTGCATATGGCAATATTGTCTATAAAGCAGCACAAATCATTTATAATTATCAGCTGAGGTTAGGTACAAACTGAACAATTTGACCAATTGGAAATGACTATAGGACTAGTAACAATCGATTGGCATGACAGTTTTAATTACAGCACCTGCAAAATGTTGCCTTTTAAATTGAATGCATATTTTTTTGACTTTTGTCTTTAGTTTTTAATTTTATAGTTTTATGTGTTTGTTACTCACTTAGTCCCATTGTTTTCTATGGTGATACTTTAGATATTACATATTCCTGAAGTGCTCCAAAAGCCCAGTTAGCAAATATACTTTATAGAAATAGTTTAAGATTATTAAGATTATTTAATTCACAGATTTAATATATAATAATTGTAAATCTGGCATAGGATAAGTGCTTGAAGCACTTATAATGGTTTAGGGAGGCACGCAGATCTACTGGGGTGTATTGACTACTGAACCTGCCTTATAATGTTGCCTAATTTATATTAGCATGTATGTGTAGTCAAACATGTGCACATATCTTAGGTAATCTTAACTCAAGATAAATATTTTAAAGATATTTATTTATTATGAGCCTCCTCCACCTCAAACTCCACCTAGAAATATAGTGTAGCTTTATTCCTACATGACTACATGGGATACTCAGAGAGAAACTGCAAAGAATGTTAGGTTATTATGTCATTCAGTAGATGACAATGCAAAAAATGAGGCATGATTCTCAGTTAAATATTAAGGCGTGGGTCTGTTTCCTCAGTGTAAAAAGTAGACATAGCAATATTAATTTTCTTCTATACAAATAAATTGCTGTTTGACTATATTTTATTTTGCACGCCTGTAATGCCTGGTATTTACATGTATCTATTCTTTTGGATTTGCCTACAGCTTCACTCAAACTTTCAGGGGATAGGGATAGAGATAGGCCCCACTTAAAATTGCAGTTGTGCCTGTACCTTTAGGTTACAAATAAAAGACACCAGTGGTTCTTCTGTTTAACAGGAACAGTTTATTAACAGAGCACACCAAATATTAACATCACACACTTAACTTGAGATAGCACAGTATTCAATACATTCAGAACACCTCATGTTATATTTTGAAGAAAATATAACCTCTAAACCAAATATAAATACTATGGGGGTTATTCACTAAGGTGCAAAATCAACTGTCGAATTCGCAAACAGTGGATTCCCATAGAAAACAGTGGATTCCCATAGCAAATCGCAACTATTTCTCCATTGTAAAGTCGCAACAATTTTTTAATGTTAAAATTGAGACAATTTTCCCATAATAAAGTCACAACTGCGACAATATTCTCATTGTAAAGACACAACTGCAACAGTAGCAGCCTATTGCAACTGTCTTTATCTGGTGAATTTGCACCACTACACAACAGTCCATACAATATACACCTTAGGGTCTTAAGGGAATTAAGCTCAGTCATAGACAGACCATTATATTTAATATTTAAGGACTCTATAATGACAGGGACTCTTCCAAATGACTGGCGTGTTGCAAATGTGGTCCCTATATTCAAAAAGGGGTCAAAGTGTGAACCTGAAAACTATAGACCTGTATGTCTAACTTCTATTGTGGGTAAACGATTTGAAGGCTTTCTAAGAGATGTTATCCCAGAGAATCTTAATATAAAAAAATGTATAACTCAATATCAACATGGGTTTATGAGGAATCGATCCTGCCAAAAAAGTCTAATTAGCTTCTAAGCGGCAGCTGCCAAAGCAAAAAGGATCATGGATCAAAGGGGTATAGACACACATGACAAGAACATAATTATACCACTTTACAAAGCACTGATCAGACCACACATGGAATACTGTGTGCAGTTTTGGGCACCAGTGCACAAGAAAGATGTGGTTGAGTTTGAGAGAGTTCAAAGGTGGGCTAATAAAATAATTAAAGGAATGAACAATATATAGTACAAAGAAAGATTATCAAAACTGGGTTTGTTTAGTCTAGAAAAAAGATTAAGGGGTGACTTAATAATTATGTATAAATATATTAGAGGTCAGTACAGAGATCTGTCTCACAATCTATTTA
>WMED01007753.1:0-17408 GCA_019650415.1 Pipa parva | reverse complement strand
TTAGTTATATTTCCTTTGTAGTAAAGGTGATACCCAGGTTTGGCAGCTACAACTAAAGCTTCAACATGGACTCTTTACTTGATTTATATAGACAATCAAGCGTACTTATTTAATTATGAAAGAGAGGATGTCTTGGCTATTGCCCAATTATATCTTTTTGTTGAAGCTTAATCTGCCTTTTTATCACTGCGTTTTCTAACCCTGCTGTTATACCATACATTACCCCTAAGCTATGGACAGGGAATAAGGAAACCTGCTCAGTTGGAAAACAGAGAGCTGAACATGTGTTATAGGGGAATGATACATTTTGTTTCACTGCTACATAAACTTCATTGGCCTTTTAAGAGGCCATTGCAATCATCACTTACCTTCCTACAGCAAAGGCAGATCATCATTCTTTGCTTTCTGTATGTCCTATAAATGCCCTATAAATGGTAATTCAGACAATTGTGACCTAGTTTGTTCTTTATGTAGATCTAGCCTTAGATTTTATAATATTGCCATTAAAGGCAAAAGGACCATTTAAACCCATGGATGTGCAAGCTGTGAAGGTTCTTTTGCAGATCTTTAGAAACTGACCTGTTGTTTTAAACTTTCACAACTTTTTAAAACATCTCAATTTTTCTCCACAACTCCCATTCTTTAATCCAGAGAGAACAAATATTTCAGTGCATACATTTTTACGACTATATTACCCACATTACATTGTGGAACCCTAAAAGACCTATACACAGTACTTGTACGAGGTGTTCTAGACTTCTTTTGCTAGAGGATATGGACAACCTGCTTACAGAATAGGGTGAAATGTGTTTAATAAATGCTTGTTGCCAAACATTACCTTTATATGCTCCAGAGGGCGGTAACCAACAGTTTAATTTCTTACAGGAAGTTCTCCAGATTGGCTGAGTGGTCCTTAGCAATAGCTCAGTTCTCCCTGGTGGATTTTAAACTGTTCACTTCCTCACCCTAATAACTCCTACTAGTGCTCTATAATCAACTACCCTATAACATTATGAGTGTCCTTAAGGGGGTTTCTGCTGAATAAGACCACCCCAGATACTACTGGGCAGAAGCGGCTCCACACCACCCTCAGGTCCCTAAGGAACGATACATACTGTGATATTTGGACATCCGATCCTTCATTTGATTAAAACTGAGTATAAATTAGCCTGACCGAATGCTGCACAAAGTGATCTTAATCATTTATAAGGAAATTGGAGCCTGGGAACTAATCCTATTACAGTTATCTGTAAATGATGCTGTTATTTCTGCTTTTTATCAGCTTCCTGGTTCCCTTAAACCAGAGAAGTAAATGTGTCCTCAAAAAAAAGAAGTGTTACAAAAGTTATTAAAATATGTTTTAACACTTATCAATATAGCAGTAGGGATAAAATCGAGGAACCAAGGATGGAACACGCATTCTAATAAGGAATAAAATCTCTTTCAAGACTTTTTTTTATATTCTAGAAACATAACATCTCTTTACCCAGAAGACAGAACAGGTCTGCAATTACCCCAGTGACAAGAAATAATATCAAGTAATATTTGTCTCTTTGTAACAATGATATTCCACACTTAAAGCTTTGTATAGTGCTTATACATGTGCAAACACTTGTGACCTTCTAATTCAGTGGTTCTCAACCTACCTGAGACCGCGACCCCAGCAATGACATCATCATGTTGACGTCCAGGCACGACGTCATCATGTCGCATGTCACGTGATGACGTTCGGGTGCAACATCATCACGTACGCATATCAAGTGATGATGTTCAAGCATGACATCACCACACAGGAACCCCTATATAAAGGGACCTGGAAGAAATACCGGACCTAGGTAAAGGAGCAGTGTGTTCGGAGACCCCTGTGAGAGCATCGTTCGACCCCCAAAAGGGGTCGCAGCTCACAGGTTGAGAACCACTGTTCTAATTATTTAAACTAAGACTCTTCTTACAACACGAGCTATTTTCTCTTTTACAGTTAACATTATCTTTCCTTTAAAAGTTGCATAATTGGTGTATATGTGAAAACCAAGCAAGTTAAGAGGTGGCTGAAACATATATCATCTAAGGAAAAGCCTTTTTGCTGTCACATAAAGGATATGGATAGAAATGTAGACTTTTCCTGCTGATTTTTTTTTCTCTTGTAATAATGATGCAGGAAAGAATTATAATGGGTATTTCTGTGTTCAAGGGTATTGTGTATATTGCTACATGGAGTGTTTCTCTGCTGTCTCACATAGCCATGGTTACATACAATATCAGTGAAGATCTTTTACTATATAGTGGCACTTAAACCATGATACTGTATTTAACATTTTAGTCTTTTAATTGACTCAGTACTCTTTACCCACGTACAATAGAACAAGATGTTAAAAGTAGTGCATGCACGCATAGCCTGAATATATCATTTACACATTATGTTTGCCTATTGATATCAGTTGACTTGGCAGCAGTTTAGCACAGCTTGGTCTTATTTTATAAAGTGCACCACATGCTGGGTATAACAATCTGATCTTAGGAAAAAATACACGATGGCGTGGCCACAAATATAAGGTCTGCTCCCTTTTGATAGAGATTGCCCAGGGTGTTTGTGGTGTAAAATGAGATGAGATGGAATTATGATTGTTTCCTAGGGGGTGATATCATTGGGAGTTTTTTACTTTTACAGTCAAATTTGCACTTTGATGAATAGTCCTCTAATTGACAATGTCTACTAGACATTCTTCCATTTGAAATTTGTTCACAATAAGAGCTCAAGACATTAACACTGCCATGTTTCCAGGAAAACAATATACATCAACAATTCTAGTGACAGACATCATTATTTCCATATATTGTATGTATACTGCTATCCTTGTCTTTCTACTAACATAAAATGTATTTATATTTCAATTGGTATCTTTAAATTAGTCTATCAAAGAAAACATACTCTTTAGATCTCTTCTGCAAATTTTATTGGATAGGACCATATGACCATCTGTTCATTATGTTACGAATTTTCATAAGCAGAATCCTCACTGAGTGTTTGTAGTTATTATTACAATAACTGACTTATTGTATATACCTGACAGATAAACAGGGTAGACAATGACATTTTAAAGTCATTCCACTAATATGCAAGGATACAGCCACAGTTGTTTTTACATTACTTTATATGTTTAAAAAAAAAAAGAATGAATAGCAATATTTACCATATTGGTTGAGCCCTAAACACAAACCATATGATAAGTGTGAACCAATCTCCATTAAAGTTTGCCCCAGATACTCCAAATACACTACATATGGTCTTTAGCCAGTAGAATTTGCAAGTATGGAAATCCATTACAAATGTAATTGCACAGAAATCTGATAATTTGCAAGAACCCTACATGGCGCAACTAAAGACCAGTGTTATTATATTCCAGAGAAATAGCATTGTTCTCTATGTGAGTCGTTTCGTTTTGACCTTATGCCCATATTATTGAACAGAAGAAAGAAATTAGTAGGTTGTGAACTTTCTAAATAATAAAGCTGTCAAGCCTTTCCATATTCCATCTATTTTCCATCATATTTCTACACTTACTAATTAGAAGCAATCAGGAAAAAAAATCAAACATGATCCATTTGCAAATTCATCCTGATGGACCAAACATCATTTCCAGGAATGATGTTGCATCATATGAAACATGGGCAGTTTGCAATCTTTGTACTTGGCTAGCAGGTCCATTATTTAAATTGAATAGGTCTACTAAGCTCTGGAATTTCCCATGTAAACTGTTGTGCTTAACAATGACCTACACTTATCTGTAATACAGGTGCAGCAGCATTAACTTTACATTTAAAATGCTGGGATTATTTCTGGCGGAATTTTAATAAAATGGGTTAAGAAACTCAAGATAGTATAGTAAATGTACCTGCAATCCTGGGGAAAGAACTGTTCCTATCATATTGTGGTATTCTGATGAGTTGTGTGAATCAGTTTTGCCACTTCTAACAAAATCATCTCCTCTATATACATATAATTAAAGACTGAAATATTTGTTCATTATAGACTACTGTACCTAAAACCAGCAACATTAGTATAGGGGTTTGCATTGGCTGTGGCTCTTACCAGTCTCCAGCCTCCAAGGTCTGGCTGTGACTGCAGCAGCCCCTCTAAAGCCATGCATCACTTGCCTCCTGAGCACCCTAGATCCTGGCCTTAGTATTTGACCTGGGGGGTAGGAGGGGGCAGCATTTTGAGAAGGGTAAGGACCTGATCCTGCACTAGTGTCAGGGGAGGGGGCCTGGAACTAATCTTGCACCTAGGCCCTGGGGTGTGTAATAACTCCACTGCCTAAAACCTTTTCAGACAAGTATATTTGATAATTTCCAATATACAAAAAGGAAAATAGTTTTGAGCTAAGACCTGGCATGTATGTATACACCTAAGGAATTTATAAAGTGACTAAGGAATTTTGATCTAGATTTGTGCATGGAAAAAAAAGTCTATTTGGGCACTGTGCTGAGTGTGTGAGACATCATGATGCTATAAATCACAACCAAACATAACAAATTCAGTTAGGCCTGTTCCCTAGTGTTTTAAGTTTGAAGGAAACGAAGAAGCTAGAAGAGCAATGATGACTAGATTTATTGCACTCTTGTGATGAACTGTACTTATTTGAGAAACAGCGGCCCTGTACATATTTTTCTTACTAAGAAACATCCTTCTTAAGGAAAAAAAAAAAACAAACTCTGTAGGAAGCATATATCACATACTTAATATCAGTGACCTAAACACACAAATTCTTTATCTAGAAGAGCAATAAACTTCAGATATCTTGTAGTGTCAATTCAGTTAATAATACTGTTTCTCTATTTACAATATTTCTGCTAAAAGTCTAACAGTATCAAAGAACTATTCCAAATAAAAGGAGGATGTCAGTGAAAAGACTACAGTAAATTAGCAAATATTATCAGATGGGAGAACATGTGGCATTTTAGAAGTATTTGGAAAGAATAAATAAATGAGACTTGGCAAATACTGAGAGGCCTTTTGGGAACAAGGGACTGTGCAAAATGCATCTCATACATAATGAGGTATCAACATGGATATGCTAACCAATTACAGTATATACTCATTAGGGTGGTAAGACATTTCAGGAGTCTCTTCTTTATTCTTTTCTTGGACCTCTAAACTCCCACGTGCATGGAATTTGTGGCACACTAAGGTCATATTTATCACTGACTATATTATTGTTTTAATTTGTTTCAGTTTTTACTCATTCATCTAAAACTGAATAGAAAAAAATGTCAGGTTGAAAAAAAAGAATGCAAAATTTTACAACTTTCGACACAATTTTGTGAACACAGTCATCCCAAAGGAAATTATGAATAATGCCTTGAGCAGCAAGCTGTTTCAAGCAAAAAAAAAAAAAAAACAGCTAAAAGCAAAAAGCAATGCTCATAACTGACAACTTGCAGTATAAATGGACACAAAAAGGAACGTTCATAACTGAAAACTTGCAGTGAAAATGGACACAAAAAGGAACGCTCATAACTGAAAACTTGCAGTGAAAATGGACACAAAAAGGAAGAAACACTTGAATTAAACCTTTTAATTGAGAGAAATTATAGGTACAAAATGCATCAAAAAAAGCATTTAGCCCCTTGATAAATATTCCACTTTTGTATCAAAATTGGATTTTCTAGTCATCTTGATCAAACTGTGACCTATTACTTCTGTTTTTCATAAAATTTACACAGGCAAAACCTTGAAATTGTAACCAGAAAAAATGGTAAGAAAAATGGAAATGATGCAAACTGTGAAAGAACCATCTGCAAAAAAGGGTCATAACTGTAAGATACTACTGTGAAATGTCAATATTTGGACAATGAAATTTCTGCCTTTTGCTAAAATTACATCTTAGCATCAAGCAACTGACCTGTTATATTTCATTGTCCAATTTTTACTTGTCTTAGGTTCTGCAAAAGGTAAAAAGAATCAGTCGGAAGATACCACCTGGAGTGGTAGCGTGCATTTGGATTTGCAGGAATCTTTGTCATTGAGAGAAAGAATGGAGATGTATCAGAGTGCTGCCTCAACCAAAAGTCCAAGTTCTACAACAAATGTAAGTTATTCTTTGTTTTGCTTATGGGAAGGAATTGTTTATGATTTTATTGGGTAAAGATTATAGGTGGTCAGATTAAACTGCCTACAGAAATATTCTAACATATAATTTATCCTGGCTGACTTATGTGTTGAGATTTGAGCCCACAGAGCCAGATATTCATTTAACCAGACTTATTCTGAAGGATAATGGAGCCATTCAACCTTACTGGATGCGTTACTACTCCCTACACCCTATGTGGAAGTGTTACAGAAAAGAAAAGGATTTTGGTGAACCATGGTGTGGTGTGATGCAAAAATAAAAACCTAGGATGGTAGGAGATTTCTTGTATACCAGAAATGGTCATTATTGAAAAATGAGAAGAAGTAGCCCAGGTGACCTTACTAAAAAGTATTGATTTCCTTTCCAAAGTGAAAGAATTTGCACTGCTTAGTTTATGGGAAAATCCCAACGATGAATCTTTTCCATTGTACAGTACCCTATCTCTGTCTCCACCTACTAGAACAAATATTGATGTGCAGTATTTGATTTGCTAAATTCATTTTAACATGGAAAAAACTTTGACTAATGATGACAGATATAACTGTTAGGTGCTATGGGACCCCTTACTGATTTATAGGTAATGATAATGCAGCTTGTTGTAATATTGCATACTTAGCAAATAAAACTTAGGATAATAGTGGAGCCTGCTGCCTAACCAGGCAAAATAGAGGGTTCTATTACAGTGTAGTAGATTCTGAGGTAGTAGTAGGTCAGTAAATACCATATAATCATATTTACTGTAGCAGCTAGTAATAATTCTAACAAATGATTAAGGTGGGTGAGCACAATCACTGTAAAGGGTCAGAACTACTTATTTCATTGCCTGGTATTGTGAATCTGAACAATTTTTCTGCAACCTTTGCTGTAGAAAATACTTTGTTTTTGTTGTTTTGAAATAATCCCTTTCTCCCTTATCTATTCATGTTGTGCATCATATACCATGATACAAGTAGAGCCTGTCCATGTGATAGTGTATACCTTGCATAGACAGGCATGATATGTGCAGCACTGTGGGACTCATTCAGATACATCATTGAAAAACTGTTATCGTAAAATGACAGATTCATCTCACTTCCTGTCTTTAGGACTCATGATGCTCTTCTGGATGGGGCTTGAATGGGGCCTGTTGATCTATTTCCCCAATCAGCAAGTAGGACACTCAAAATCTGAACAACCACCATTGAGGGGATAGGGAGTAATTTATCTGAGCTGGTGTTGCTCCTGACATGGAGGGTTGTGGGAAATGTAAGCTATGGCTAGCCTTTAGTTTTTAAATGTTCTCTAAGTTTTGACTTTTGAACATTAACATTAGTTCTCATCATTACTTGTGCATTTTTCTTTTCTGTCTTAACATTCTAAATCCATTAGAAGAAGCCTAATCAACATAGAAATGAAGCTGCCCAGCAATGATTCACTCTGTTAAACCAATTATGATTAGTGAACGAAGTTGAATGCTGAGCTATTGGCAACTTTATGGACAGGAGATAATAAAATTGTATGGAAAAAAAAGTAATTTTCTTTCTGTAATGAGCAGCTAAAATGTAAAGAAATATGATTTTTAACTGTGGCAGGTGGAAAACTGATGTGATGCGATAATAAATTTCTTTTAGTATTCATTAAAATTATATATCTCTGTATGCAAAACACTTACAGATAACCATATTTTATATTCCCAACCAATGATGTGAATGTATTGGTATCTGCAATGACCAAATCAATGAGAAGTTAGTTGTATATTAAAGAGAAAATTTCCTACTCACTAAAACAGTGAAACTTATTTATTTGCTTTTCTCTTTTTATCTGTTTAATAGAAGCATTAAGGAATGCATGCATAATATTTTTCCTGTTCTAATAGTGGTAATGTTATTGTTTCACCTTGCATTAAAACCAAACAGGGTAATGCAATAAGTAGTGTAAGAATCTGCTCCAAAAGAAGTACTGTATGTATAATCTGAAAAATCCAGCAAAGCAATATCGCAGTTTGTGATTTAAAGGGATACTAAAACTTCATTTAAAAGTTCTTTCCATTTATTGCCACTGATTATTAACTAGAAGAATTGTTAAAATGACAGGGTTAGACTTACCAATTTTGCAGAATAATCATCGCAATAGAGGAAAAAGAGGTAGGTTTCCAGCTAACCCAAGCCCTTCTTGCTTTAGTCAAGGGCTAAACTCACTAACTGAGCATGTTCCTCCCTCCTGAAACTAATTAGAAAATTTCAGGAAGACTGGAGAAAAGCAGCCTAACACAGCTGAGAGTGAAAGGCTGCTTAGAAATCTAAATGCTGCACATTAATACAGTAACTGTTTTTAATTCTATGACTATTCTGCAAAATCAGTAAGTCTAAACCTGTCATTTTAATACTTACTGTACTTGAAACTAGGTGGCCATATATACATATATAGAAAGTACTTTTTATATAGGATTTTGTGCCCCTTTAAATGTACTTTTATCAACCTATACGCTACACCAAGACATTTAATATAGCTAAAACTTTGCACGTATGCAAACCAAATTAAATCTGTGTCACTTTTTCTATATAACATATATAATCATGGCTCTATTCAAAATTTAGTTTTGTACTAAAACAGACGAATGCATTCCTGCCGATCGTTACTTTCTTGAGAAAGTGTTTATACCTTTCAAAAATAAAAAAACTGTTGGGCAAATGTCCCTTTCACACTGTCATGCTTGATGTGTGTCAGTTGGAATGAATGGAGTTATTCTGAATGATTGCTTGTAAGGCCATTACTCTCTTCTCTGTGACATTGCATTCTTTTTGTTTGATTTAGGGGGTTATTCATCACAGAGTCCTTTATCCACTGACAGTGTAACTACCTTGGGAACTGGTATAAATGTAACAGAAGTCCCTCCCACCAATTGTTAGGACCATGCATTTTTTTTACAGGGATCTTAGTAGGCAATTTTGCTTTAACAGAGGATATGACATTGTCATACAAATATGACATTTCACACACAAATTTTTGGGATGAGGCAAAAAAAAAAAATTGTATTGCTCTCCACAAGAATTCCTTGTATATTGTATTATCATAGTATTCTTTAAAATTGTATTATTGCACTTTTATTACTGTAATCTGTATATCACTTATAAGTCTTTTCCTGGGTTTGTGATTGGTTGTTGGTTTCCCCTACAACTACATTGGTGAGAGGGACTTATGTTACATTTATACCAGCTCCCAAGGAAGTTACACTGTCAGTGGATAAAGGGCTCTGCCGGAAACATATTATTCAGTGCTAATAAACACACTTTGCAGTGCACTACCTGAAGTGTCCTGTTTTCCCTTCACTTACTCTAGACTGCGACTAAATTACAACATGATCTAGGGACAAGTTGACATAGAATAGATAGAATATTCACAGAATACAGTTAGTGGGATATGATGGGACTGCCATTACTGTCCTTTACATGTCGAATTTGCCTCACTCCACATGACTTCTCACTCTAATTTTATCAGACTGACTATGTCACACTGCGCATCCAACAGCATGTCTGCCAGTTCACCAAGTGTATTCTCCGCTTAGTCAGTAGTGAGCAGTGAATTCATGAGTATTTTGGCAATGCGACTCGAATTGTAGCGAAGTGAATTTGACAGGTGAATTCAGACTTTGGTCAATAAGGCCCAAAATCTCTACAAATCTGCAAAAAAAAAAAAAAATATTAATAATTTGTCTCATTACAGAAAATATCCATTTTTTTGCTGAATATGCAAAGTTGGAAAAGTGTGAACTGATTGCAAAAATCAGACATCTACAGGGCAATTTGCACTTTAATAAATTTGGCACATACTGTAGTTGTGACATTCTGCAATTTTGATGTCATTTCAGCTTATACTCAACACTCAGAGCCCATATATCCCTATAGACTTGCATTAAAATGTATGGGAAATGTGTATATACTGTATTATTAATGTAAGTCAGATCCAGTTCAAGATATTTTATTTCTCCTGAAATCACATCTGACTGATCACTCATTACAGCACAAAGAAATGACATTACTTGCAGTGCAATTTTACATTTTCCAAGAATGCCGAATATTGAATGAATGGAAATGAGCACCCTCGAAAAAAGGCTTAACTCTAGTGTAAAATGGACCATAGTCATGTAGGATAATCCAGTTACAAACACATGCTATTGAACTATGGCCTGTTATTGATAGAGTATGGGCTTACATGATTGGACATGAAATCAAAACAGTACAGAAACACTTTTGAGCATAATGTACAAAATATACAGTATTGTAGTAAATAACTTGAATGTATTCATAAAAACTCACAAAGTATAGCCCAGGATTAGCACAATCATAAATCAAAATGTTCACTGACCTATTAAGTGTGTTTGGGGCTCCACCTATTGCTAGAATTTTTCATAGCATCCCTAGTAGAAGTAGTTATGTCTGGCATGCCTTAGACTTCTTGTATACCCCACCAGTTGCATAGTGGATACAGGTTTTTTGAGTGTCCTGGCCTTAACAACCAGAATAAGGACTGGAGTGTTGAGGCTAAGACCCCATAATAGAGACCATCTATTTACTGGAAGATGGATTTCCATGGTCTGCCCCCCTACCCCCCCAACAGTGCAGTGGGCAGTGCAGTGGCTCAGTTTTTATCACTGCTGCCTTGCAGCGCTGAGGTCCTAGGTTAAATTCCACCCTGGACTTCATCTGCATGGAGTTTGTATGTTCTCCCCACACTTGCATGGGTTTTCTCCCAAAATCATTTATCTGTGTGTGACAAAATAGGGAAACTAGATTGTAAGCTGCCATGGGGCAGGCACATAAGTGAATGATGAATTTCTGTTAAATCATAGTGCTATATAAGAACGAATAAATAATAATAACAGATGGTTGCCATACCAAGAACCCTCCTGAGGTAAAGAACTAATGTGTTTTAAGCCTGTAGGTAAATATATGTATGTGTTGTACTGCACGGACTTAAAGTCTATCTCATTTCTTTTATCCTACATCTAATTTCTAAGTTCTTATTACTTATCCTTTTCTTGGTTAAAATAAATTGTAAAATGTATGAGCAAAAACAGTCTGTCAATAATATAAGTGCATTACATTAAATATCAGTGCTGAATGTACCCTTCCATATCATGTGGGGCCTACCCCCTTGAGAGTTGCATATTAATATCCTACATATATCTGAATTGTTGCTATTCTATAGGCTAATAGCATTACAATAGCATATAAGCATTTGTAGTATGGCAATCCCATATTCCAAGCACAGTTAAACAAGTTTCATTTATTGGTGGGGCTGTTTTTAACTCTGAATGATAAGACGCATGTTTTAAAATGTAACAAATGGCCAATGGACAGAGGGTTTATTCTTTTTATTGTTAGACAAAACCAAAAAATGTACCAAATTATAAAGTCTTCATAACTGTGAGCATTGCTTTCATCAGTAGACAACGGGAAGATGTATTCTGGATAATTATCTTATCATATGGTACTGCTATGATGATATACTGCATTTGAAGAGTCAAAGACAACAGAGAAGCTTGTTCTGAATAGAGAAAAAAGAAAAGAATGCCAGTTAAAACAGAGTATAAAATGAATAGTAGAATGCATGTTTGAGGGGTAGTAACAATATTTTTTAATGCCACATTTTTCCTTTGGTTTAAATTTTTCCTATGTAAAATACTTTGGTGTCTGCTCACAGAAATAAAACATTTGTATTGACTAAAGACCGAATAGTCGCATACAGCTGTTAATTTGCATCTATTCGCTACAGTATTTCCTCATGCTCACCTATTGAACAAACTTTGTCACGTGACCAATTTGGGTGACTAGGATCGCAATCTTACAGAGAAATTCACATCACTTTGCGTGTACACATCTACTTCTACTAATGACTAAGTGGTGGAGAGTGTAGAAGGAGTGAATGCGACTGTGTACTGCTCTCAATTCACTCATTTAAATTTGACAGTCAGCATTCCAGACACGGCATATGTGCGTCATAAGCTAGTGTGTCCGGAACCAGGTAAGACTATAGGTTTACGCTGGCAGCGTATTTTATTTTTATATGCAGTGTATAATACACCTACTTCTACTAATGACTAAGTGGTGGAGAGTGTAGAAGTGTATAATACACTGCGCATAAAAACTCCTCAGAGTGGAGCATGATCATAAATCAGTAATGAGTATATGGCTGTGTATGTAGTTTCACAGATCACCCTGTAAAGAGTACCCCTGTCACGGTCAGCGTTGCCGCCGTTCCTTACCTGGCAGGACGACTCGGGTGCACTGTTCTTAGGTGCACGAGCCACGCCTGTCAGGAATTTAAAGACTGTTGGCAGCGTGCATGCTGCCGGCGGCGCGCTCTCATGACACGTACGTATCGGGAGCGCTCCCGCTGCACTGGGAGATTTAAAAGCTGGACAGCTTGGGCACTCGGTGCCTAAGCTTCCAGCTAGATAGGTCTCCAAATTGTTCCTACCGTTACACTACATAGCTCCTGTGTGCCTGCATAGCCTTCTCACTGATCATTACAGCTTGTTCCGGTGTTTGCTTTCTGGTTCTTCATATTACTTTATTAAAGTGATATTCCTATTTCTGCTCCGCTGTTTCCAGTTCTGATATCCTGTTCCTGTTACAGTCCTCGTTCCAGTACTAGCAACTACCCTAGGGGGGTACACTCAGGGGTCGCGATCTGGGGGTTCCTCGCAGTTTAGACCAGTACCTCCTTGCAGAGGTTAAAGGCGAAGACCAGGGGCCCATTAGACTCTGCTCCTCACAGCATATCTAAGCCAAACCCCAAGGTAGTACAGAGGATCTACTCACTGCTCGTGACAACCCCAAACAGTTGTCCTTCCTTTGTCATGCTTAAGGCACACAGTTATAGCTGAGTTTAAGGTTCTACCCTGGGATCTTTAAAGTCAGGGTGCAATTTAATAAACTCAAAAAGGCTGATTTTGCCTTTTTGAGTTTATTCCCTGTACATCTCGGCTGTTTGATCGGTAAAAATCGATCGATATTTTTTTAATCTATTTTTACTGAAAGATACTTTTCGATCTGATTTTGAAATGGAAAGGTAGCCATACTAGTAATGTAAAGTATGGCTACCTTTTCATCAAAAAATTTGATCGAAAAACTCAATCGTAAAGTATTGATCAGAAAATCAGTTGAAAAATATCAAACGATTTTTACCGATTGATGTACTCGGGATAAACTCAAAAAGGGTGAAATCGGCCCTTTTAGAATTTAATAAATTACACCCAAAAATTTATGTGGTGTAGAACACAACAGAAGTCTTGTGATTTTACAAATTAATAATAATTGTATTTTAAAGCGTTTATTTGGATAAAGGGACAACATGGATTCTAGAACTTTAATCTACAGGAAAAAATAAGTCATTAGTTTGGCATTGTTCCTTTAGTCAGTTAATAATGTACAGAAAATTCCAATTTGTATTCAGAAGAACGCCTTTATAATTCAGTTGTTTCAATGAGATGCAGCTTTATGTAAAGAGAAAGAAGAAAATAATAGTACAATGTGAAATTAAGCTTGCAATCTGTGGGAAACAGGCCATAGAAACAGCACAATGAGACTGCACACCGCTGGGTGCAATATGAACATTCAGAAGATTAATGTGCTGGGCATACCCAGGATGTATATACAGTACAATACCATGCTGGTCATAAACTGAACTGTATCAAATTTTAGAGGGAAACACGTATGAAACTTGAACTACATTGGGAAAAAAAGGATTTAAAACTACAAGTATATCTCATATATGATTCACTTGACCATTCAATTTCTAGTATAGAGCAAATCTATCACCAGTGTATCTGACTTAGGCTCCATGTGTGACATGTAGAATTGCAAGATTCACAAGCAATAGATTATTTGCACTTACTTTCTTGGAAAGCAATATTTCAGTATTTTTCTTCCTGTAAACCGTAGGCTTTGAAACCTGCCCACAGGCTCAGGGCCCGGCCTAGGGGTAGGACGCCGCAGGGTACTGCCTATGCTGCTGGGAGGGGTGCCCAGCAGCCCCTCCTCCTTTATTAAATAAAAAATGAGAACAGGACAAATTTTCATGGGCCTAGAGTGCCATGAATCCTTGTCCCTGGCCTGCAACTGGCCTTACTAGTTGTGAATATTTTGTAGATATCCACAAAGCGGGACACAGGGATGTCTCTCTGTAAGAGCCAGCTGTGCTGCTGTGTGAACCTCCAAAAAACATACACTGTTGGTGGGGCCTAAGGACAGGTTTGAAAACCAAAGCTATAAGGAGTGTGAGGATGTATATGATATAACAGGCCAGGGCCGGTTCTACGTATGGGCGATGTGGGCGACGGCCCATGGTGCAATCTATCTGGGGGGCGCTGTTGCCCACATCACCCATCTCTTTATTTGACCTCCTCTCCCACCCCCCATGCCCCCCCACCCTGCGACACTCCCCCTCCTTGCCCCGCGCCCTCCACTCACCTCCAACAGCGTTCCAGCGACGCACCTCCTCTGATGAGGTAAGCTGAATGTGATGGCGCTCCTTACTGCTTTGTGTCTTGTCGGCTGTATTCGGTAACTGTCGGCAAGACACGAACATCTAAGGAGGGCCGTCGCATTCAGCTTACGTGCGTCGCTGGAACGCTGTTGGAGGTGAGTGGAGGGCACTGGGCAAGGGGGGGTCGGCTCGGTGCAGGGGGTGTCACGATGCAGGGGGGGGGGGAAGAGTTGGCCCCAGGTGCCAATAGGACTAGGACCAGCCCTGTAACAGGAGTAAGTCCAGAGTGACTACTTTATGATGACCGCCAGAAATTCTTAGTTAAATTAACAGATTTATTATACAAAGTTATTTAAAATCATCTGCTGGTCACTGCAGAACATAAAATATCACAAAGCTCAGCAAAGTGTTTCCACATTTGGGTTGCAGCTTATCCTACAGCAATTCTTCACAGGTCTCCTATGGTAGAATAATGAATGATCTCTTTGGCAGAATGATCACCACCTGAAGTGTTCTTTAGACTACCCTTTCTGAAGTCTTAGCAGTCTTACTACCATTAGCCTGCCTGGCACTCATCTATATATTATATGGTTTATATACTATCTCTATACTACTTCCTATAAGAATTAGCTGCTCTGCTGGACATCTCCAGCGGTACATTACAGGGATTCCAAGAAAACCTTGTGCTGACCATACCACTGCTACTAAAGTTTAAAAAGATAACAGATGATCACAGCACCATGAACAGATAGGTAGGACTCTCTACTGCTGTCTCACAGCAGTGTTGCCAACTCCTCAGTAAGGAAAGTAGCTATTGTCTGTCCTAAAAGTCGCTATATGATGTCATAGCCTAATTTGCATAATTTGAAATTTGCATATAGTTGTAATCGAGGCTGTAGCAGAGAGGAATACCATCTTTGGAGAGACAAAAAGAGGAACAAACACCCTCAATATGTTTAGAACTACAAATGAAGTTTATGAAATGAATTCATGACTTTAATGCTATGCCTAGACCCACTTTCTCAAATACCCAAGTTTCCAATGTCACCGGAGAAATTCACTAGATTTGTCGCTAGTCGCTTTAAAAAAAATAAATAAATAAAGCCATTAGAGGGGGGTCATAAAACTTTCTAAAAATAGCGAGAAAGTCGTTAAGTTGGCAACATTGACTCAGAGGCTGATGCATTCTACTATTTTACCTGACTCTTCAACCACTGGAGGGCACTAGTTCAATAAAATCAGTGGACAATATTTTATTATGTCTACAAATATGAACAGCTGATAAAATTCTCAGCGTAAAACATCTTATTTAAAAAAATTTTTTTTATGCATATTTAAAAAAAAAATCAGACAAAGTCAGTAGAAGTACAAGTTATAACTAGGGCAAATCTTTCTCTTAACAAAGAACTTTTCTTATGATTGTGGAAAAAGCCACTTCACTGTTAGAAAATATTAATATTTCTTCGGCAGCAGACCTGAATATCAATCATTTTTTAGCAGCTTTGTGAGGAAAATGTGAAGCTGTAGGCTTTTTATTCATTACTTCACACTGTGTCTTTATGAACATACTGCTTTCTTGAAAGGCACACAAAATTGGATGAAAATGCTATGAAAAAAATGTAAATGGGTTGTCAGCACGACGTAGTGAATGAGGATGCAGATGAGCTGTCAAAACTAATATGTTTAACCTGTCAATATGCCTGCTTATTTTATCCTCCTCAACAAGGTAATGCATCATTTCCATAAGTAATCACATGGTCAAACTGTTATATTGGACATAAAAATTACACAGAATGCCTAAGTAAGGTTTTCACACCACCAAATGTCAGGCTTTAGAAATTACTTTAGAATTGATCTACGTATCTGTAAAAACAATTTTTAAGAAAGAAAACAACAATTAGAGTTTTTTAAAAAAATACTTTTACAATATTATTGCATTGTCCCTTTTTTTAATTTCAGTGCTATATATATTTTGTTAATGCAGCTCCCTGTTACAGTCTTTACAACATAACACAGGATATGCATATATGCAACTGCATATGAAGTTATCTGGCCTCCTCTTCCCCCTACAGCCTACATGGCTGTGGGGGAGGAACAGGTCATGGCATACAGGCCAGTCCACTTACAGTAATTGGCAGGAGGCCATCCTCCTATGGGATAAGACCAGCAGGCAATTCACTTACTGGGGGAGGCAGACACAATACATAAAGAGGACCCACCTACCTGGGTGCCATATTGTAGGAGCTGCCAGAAAAGAAAAGTTCCCACCCTCCCTCCCTGGTTGCAATAGAGTGCCACTACAGCAACAAATATGTAACAGCAATTCTCAGTCAATGTAAAGGTTAAAAAAAAAAAAAAAAACTACAATTAAATATTTAAAAAAAAAAGTTTTACAGTAATTGTCAGTTTTGTCACAGCTTGAGGGTTTTTCATGGACATTGCAAAAATGTTACTGTGTATGGTGAGTTATGACTACTCTGGAAGGGTGCCAGTTTGGTTTTCCTGTACTGATGGTCGGAGACGCCTGGTTGATAAAGGTTGAATACTCACCAGTTGTTTTGGCAACTGGAGCTGCTATAAGTTTGTGCGGAGGGTCTTTAGCACTGACACTGAAAAGTTTGGTATATATGGGGAGTTATGACTACTCTGGGAGGGGTGCCAGTAGCTCATGGCTTGCTTTTCCTGTACAGATAGTCAGAGACTCTTGGTTGATAAAGGTTTAATACATATCGGTTGCTTGGCAACTGGGATGCTATAATTTTGTATGTGCTGAAATTCATTTCAGGTTTTGAAATTCCCAATAAAGCT
>WMED01007752.1:0-14874 GCA_019650415.1 Pipa parva | reverse complement strand
ACAGGGCTTTACACCTTTTGTTATAGCAGTTATAACCTATTCTTGATTCCAGACACAAAATCACTCTGGGGACTCCCAAGATTTATAATACAATTTGCTTAGTATTACAAGCTGCTTCATATTTCAGCAGAAATGAACATATACTTTGGCGAGAATGCAGAATAACAGGCGTGTAACATATAGGAAAAGTGTAAAAATATAATGGGGGATATTTATAAAAGTTAAATAAAAATTTGACTAGTTTATTATTAGCAAACTAGCGATAAAATATGAACATCACCAACATCAATATAAATAAGTTTTCTTTAGGCCTTTTTTTATTACTGAAAAGTGTTTGCTTGGTCTAGGGTGGTGAAAAAACATTATTCCCTATAGAGCATAAGGTGTGAATTCGCCAGCTAATTGGTTTGAGGGTATAGAATTTCGAGGGGAGGTATTTTGCCCCAGTTATAAAAAAATATCACTGGAGGTCAAGCCAGGTTTTATAGGTCATTTGAGCTTTAGACTAGAGCCTGGTTACAAGGCAGCTGGGAGAGCCAGTTGGGGATGGTTGGAGTTGGAAGAGTGACAGTCTGTGGAGCTGAGCCATAAGGCAAAGTGTGTATGTATCTCATGTGGGAGACGCTGTAACATTTCGGGGTCAGTTAATTAGCGGAATTAATGACAAAGGAGTTTTTACTCCTGGTGTTTTTGAAGTGACTTTTGTTTTGCCAAAGAAAGGCTGTGTTTTAAGTAAATTTTTTCCTGAAATAAACATTGAATACGAAAGAAACTAGCTGTTTGCAGTGTGTTAAATCCTGAAGACTGCTCCGGCACTTGAGTGATTCCCTACAAAAGACAGGAAGAGTCGGCAAGTAGACATCTACAAGCTCCATAACAGTTTCCAAGCACTCAGTAAAACTAGAGACATCAAAATCATCCATGACTTCACATTGTCCTGATTTGGGTCGATCAGATTCATACAATTTGGATAGATACCATGGAGAATAATGACCATAAATCAGTACAAAAATTAGATAAAGTAGATTTTCATGCCCCAGTTTCCCCAATTTTTTCAAGACCCCATCCTATTGAACACTAAAACTTTCCTTAATGGTACCATCAACAAATGAGTTGCTATGGCAGTAATTCCTACATAGCACTTGTAAAAATGTTACCTTTTAAGCTGAATTCCTCATTTGTTTTTCTTCCTCATTGCAGTCATCTATTATCTGTTAACTAAATCACCTCCGGTAGTCCTACTGTTTCCTTCAGAAGATTAGATAATACATATTCACAAAGTGCCCCTACTTGGTAGTAGTAGAGACATGGAACAAAAATATATATATCATATGTGTTTAGAATTAGTAACATTACATTCTTAATAAATGCACATGATCAAAAAAATAAATAAATAAAACAAGCAAATCAGCTTGCTCAGTAACTGAAACTGTTGCACTTCCAGCATTTGAATCCTCAGTGAGATGACAGCAGGTATCATTACGTAAAAGCATCACCATCTTGGACATAGCTATATCTACTTCCTAAATGATTCCTGGGTATGTCCGTTATTGGATTTGCCCATCACTGGATTTATTGAAGGGTTTTCATTGTAGAACTTAACAGAACTGTAGACTTTAACAGCTATGTATGTACGGGGTATGTATAAATTTATTTATAAAGCGCCACAAATTTACGCAGCGCTGTACAATTCAGTAATACAAATATAAAACAGACATTGGAAAAGTGCATTACACATTACAAGTGAGTAACTTACAAGTATAAAATCACTTTAAGTGCCAGGTTGTGATTGACAAAAGAGGATGGAGGTCACTGCCCCGTAGAGCTTACATTCTAAGTGGGAGGAAGACTTACATACACAGACAGAAAGGTAACAAGAGCTGTAATAACTAGGACACTGGTCTATAAATACATGAAAAAATAAGTAAATTAAGATATACATAAATAAATAAGTAAATATATACTAAATAAGTAAATAAAGATATATATGAACCAACATGGAGAACACCACCTCATTTACATACCCTTGGGACCATTTCATGGAACGTTGAACAACACTGACTTATGACATCATTAAACTGCTTAGAGCACTTTCTTTATAAAAATTATCCATGAAAATGAAAGTGTAATAATATGGTGAAAATTAAAAGGTTTACAATCCATTAAAACGGAAGATCTTTTAATTGATATGCAACCTTTATCATTATAAAAATGATACATTTAGCCTTGTAGATCATTTAATTAGAGCAAATAACAACAGTACTATCACAATAGTACAAATGTTAGTCACAACATTTTTCTAAGAAATGTTTTAAGCATGATACAGGCACAATGATTATTGTCCATTAAAAGCATTTTTGATGTTTTGTATACAATACTGAACATCAACAATTTTTCAACTAGTAAAATATATGATATAAGTTATGTTCACCTTCTATTTCATATCAACATTCTTTTATGACTGGAAAACAAATCCAACCGTGGCTGTCTTCAGATCAACTCCATAGGGAATAATGGGTTTTTACTAGTCTAAATCAGGTGAACACTTCTGGTAAAACAAAAAAAAAAATGTCATAACAGCTTTATAAATAATCAAAAATGAGAATAGCGATATATTACCATTATTTTGCTACCATTTACTGGTCATATAATGCAATGTGCTGAAGTGCCACCCTTGGCACTGGGAAACTAGACATCTTAAAAATATACTGTTTTCGGTCTACTGGCTTGTATTCTCTTTTTATTAAAATTATAATAAATAAATTAATACTAGCTTGTATTCTCTTTTTATTAAAATTATAATAAATAAATTAATACTGGCTTGTATTCTCTTTTTGTATTCATGAACACTGTTAGAATTTCCCTAACAGGGACTTGCACACCCTTTGGACCATGTCATGGAGCGTTTAATAACACTGACTTATGACATCATTAAACTGCTTAGAGCACTTTCTTTATTAAAATTATAATAAATAAATTAATACTGGCTTGTATTCTCTTTTTGTATTCATGAACACTGTTAGAATTTCCCTTTTATGGATATGGATATACGGATTAAGCTATTCATTATTAGAAATTAAAAGGTCCACTAGTGCATTTTCTCTCATGGAGCCTTCTACAAAATGTCCCATTCAATTATCCTGCTATAAATTTAAACAGCTTTTTTCTGCTTTGCTATAACAGTCCTCAGTTTAAATCAGTGATATGAATCTTGCTCTAACTGAAAATGCTGAAGTAAGAAATTATTATTTCAAGAAAACCAGTGAACCTTCTCCTCTAAAGAGACTTCTAGTATCTTTTTTTCCCAGAAGAACATGCAGGAGTCGAAATAATTAAAATTAAATCCCTTCTTGAATGAGCATTTCAGAAGCAAAGAAGAATGCAACTGCATACAGATTACATTAGAGCTTTGTATTTTTTTTTTTAAGCTAATTAAACTTTGTAATTATTAGAAATGCGCTGTCAGGATTTGAATGCAGGAAACAGAAAAAAGATGAAAACCTCACTGCCTCAGTCACACTTTAATAATTTACAAATATGAAGTGGAACAAACATAATACATATTTCAGGCTGTAGAGAAAGTCATGCCAAGCTGCAAAATAAACTGGCTCATCAGAAATATACCGGTTGTAAGAGTCATTTCTCTAAAGCCAATCCTGAATAAGAATTAGTTTTAAAATAACCAAACTGTTAAATTGTATGATGAGCTAGGGTAGAAGCCTAATAAATAAAATGGCTGAGTTATAATTATTAATGCTAATAATATGACACTTCACCCAGGGCATATTTACTAAAGTCGCATTTCTCATATCTCCAGATATCGCCAGATATCGCCATAGATTTAGCGATATTGGATGATATCCCTGTAGCCTATTTATTATTATGTGGCAATAGCACTGCTAGAGCGTTATGTGCATTTATCCCAGCGATATCGATATCTGTAGAAGCAGTGGTGTCTATGGGGATGGATATAGGTATCAATATCGATATAGATATTCATTTGTATATCGATATTGATAAGTTACACTTAAACCATAATTCCAGACTACAGCCCCATTGAAAGTAATGGATAACGCAGGAGATATCGATACACAGAGATATCCACTGAGATAATGCCTTCCAGTGCTTTGATAAATAGGCGATACTATCGATATCACTAAATCCAGAGCTAACCAAATTCATTTTTACAGTGATAAGCATTTCGACTTTAGTAAATGTGCCCCATTTGGAAAGACTGCTCTTGTTCTTTCCGAGTTTATCGTGCAAGATCTCGCATTGTTATCATGGGATTTTTTGAATTTTTCGATCTCAGTTTTTCCGATTTTTCGATGGAAAGGTAGCCATACTTTACAGTAATATGGCTAGCTTTTTATCGAATAATTGAGATCGAAAAATCAAAAAATTCTCGTGAGAACAATGCAACATTTTGCGAGATAGACTCGGAAAGACCAAGAGCGGTCTTTCTGAGTTGAATAAATTTCGCCCTTAATACCATAATCAGCATATAATATTATAAATATTTTCCTGAAGCAATATATTAAACAAAAAAAAAAAAAAGTGCCAGTCTAAATAGCAAAGGAACTGTAAAAAAATAATGAAAAAAATAAATAAAATGTAAAAGTATGGACAGACAACTGGCAACTGTAAGTCTATTACTGAAATAATCATAAACAATTATAGGAAACTAAAAATAAATTGATATTGTTACTGGGCTTATGGGCATTTGGTTTTGTGACTTGGATTCTGGGAAACTGTATTCTTATCCACATTGGTTTATTAGGTATTTTATCATTTTAATTTTGAGTCATGTATTGTAATTAGGATATTAATTGATGAAGCAAGTGGAGCTGGATGCCACAATCATTAGTACAGTGAATAAACAGTTATTGTTAAAGAGGAGTTGTCAACCGGAAGAGGATAGTGATGCTGGAACAGTGTTTTTTTTTATCTTGAAGGAGGAGTTAAGGATGCAATTAAGTAAGTATAATTAACTAGTAGTATTATGAATCTCCCCTAAATAAGCCTTTTTAACTGTGTTCTAACTAAAGTATGATGGAGCATACTGAATATGTAATCATTCTTTGCACAGTCTAGGTTAGTTGCTTAGAGACACATCAAGTATCTTCAAGCCACTTTGGATAAGTTGGACAAGTCTGACTAAAAATTAAACAGACTTAGTCATAATGCTCAGTGGAATCTATCTGTAGCAAAGAATATTAAGGTATAAGCAACAATATTCCATATGTATGGTTAGGCCACATCTAGGTAATATGGAAACTGTTTAGCACAGACACTGCTTTAAAAACTGCATGGGTGGTGTACGAAATCAATATGATCCAAAGAAGATAATTAAGAGCTTGATATTTCAGTTATATTACACATAAATGTTGAACTACTGAAAATAATGATTTTTTTTGGTCCAAGCTCATATTGTGTCACCATAAAAATTCAGGGGACCATTTCATTAGACTCCAAGAAGGCAAAGCTGCACACTTAGTAACATGAGTTAATTGATAAATATCTTCAGTGTTCTCCCTCTAAATATTTACATGGGTTAGTGATACTAATAGACACCTCAATTTACATGAACACATGTGCCAAGCCCCATTCTACTTTCTTAATAGCAGAGATTTATTTGAATAAGCATTAAACAGAATCACAAACCGTGGTATGGAAAGGTCAATACATTTGATCCTGTCTTTAATTAGTAAGCATAACAACTTTGATCATACATAAATTTGTCACATACATATTTTTTTATATTTCAAAGCTCTGGGCCAACAAGTATATTCATATTATAAAAGTTATGTCTATTCTAAACATACAGTAGTAACAATCCTGATATTTTAACACATACACTTAGGTAAACAAGCAGGTCAACCTGCTTTCAAAACCATTGACCATCGCCCCAGGGTGCTCTCTTTGTGAAAAGCACGACTTTAAGGATGTCATTTACTGACATTTCAAGATCCTTTCCCCAAACCTTAAAATAGATTCTATTTTCTTTTTTCTTTACTTTCTTTCAAGAATTGTCTGAAGGCTCAATAATAAATCTTCTAAAAGTCTAGTCTAAAATGTTCAAAATCTTTTCTTAATAAGAAATAAGGAAGGAATAATGAAAAATAAAAAAATGTTTGCTTTAGAATAATTATTAAAATGACAAAAAATATTTTTTTTCTTAGTTATTTTGATATATTTATATGTAAAACATATACTGGATAATGTTTAGGAGTATGTTTTACATTTAGCTAGAAAGTTATTATAAAATTTTCACTTACTACAAAATGGACCAGAGAAACAAGTCTGTTATTTATTTCTTCACAGGTGTTGGGTAAAATAATCCCAAGTCACATTGTGTTCAGAAGCTACAGCTAATCACATCATTGCTATGCAATGTTTCCCGGTAACAGTTACTAGGTCCTTGAAGGACATGCAAGTGCTGGTAGGAGCTGCTCAGTAATAACCTTAATACTTCCAAAACTAATTGTCAAAATGTTCAGTATTTTAAAAATGATATATTGGTTATGGGTACCTTCAAGAGATTCTCTGAGATGGAGATAATGGCACTTAAAAGTGATTATACTTGGGAAATGAATAAGAGAGCAGTGTCAAGGATGACCTTAAAAGGAAGTCAATCAGGAGCCTTCATTCTACACCTACCAGCTGGTACAGTCCCCTGAATTATAGGAGATATCTAGTTAATCTTGGCTTAGTAATTGAAGAGTTATATACTGATAACTGCTATGTACATAAAATCATACAGCAGGGGAGAAGAGAAACCACATCACTTTGTGGATTAGTACCCATGCTAAACCCACTGATGGCCAGTATTTATTAATTTCAGTGATATGCTAAAGATAGCTTCCTGAAGTTTCCCTCCTGTGTGAAGCAGAATTAATATTGAGCTTTGAATTAATTTTCTTTTGCTTTTTTCTTCTTTGATGAATTCTTTTTCTTTTTACTTTCCTCACCAGGCTCACAAAGCACTTCTCTTTGTGATCTTAATACTTCATGGTTGGTAAAGGTTGTGGATGCAACATAAATGTATGTGAGCTATGTGCTTTGATATGTCATTTTTACCTTAATCCTGGACTTTCTTCTTCATTTAAGTTCCTGTTGATAGGTTTCTGTCCTAATGTGTTATTGACTATTTGATCGTTTGGGCTTTTAATCTGGGTATATCGTCTTTGGAAGCATAATGACCTCATTGTAACTGACTATACATTATTTCTAACTGCCTCCTGTTATGTGTTTAATTCCTGTTGCCATTTCCTCATTATCTGAACATGGGTGGAACAATGAGTTGCAGCTGCTTTGGCAGTTAACTGACTTAAGAATGATTTGGTTCAGGGTATTTAGCAACCCAAGTGTAGGAAATTAATGATTTGTCGAATCTTGTAGATACACATCACAGAAAGTGTAGGGTAAGACAAAAAGTAATGACCACGGAAGAACCTGCAGATTGATGCTACCTGATATTTTGGAAAGTGTCTGTCATCTTTATGTCCATGACTGTCCTGTAATTCCTAATATTCCTATGCCTAATTGAGTTTGTGGTTCTTCATCTACGTCACTGTCCCTCAAGAAAATTCTCATTGTCTATATTATATATATTATTGTCAATAATACCATACAAAAACCATTAAAAAGTAAGTTGTTTTGGATTTTTGGGCAGCTGGAAACTTCCTAAACTAAGTATATTATCATCTTCAAATCTTCCATTTTTAAGTTATCACTTCTGGTGCCTCTGCAAACATCACTGTAGTTTTCTTGCCTTTGCACAGAGGTCTCTTATATAGAAAACTCTGCTGATAAGCTCACTATTCTGCACTGATATAATCAATGGTTTGTATTTAGTATCTTTGGTAGGCTATAGGGCTATATCTTTCTTTTATTAGGACTTGTATCACAGCCATAAAGGGAGATAGACTGGTATTGGTAAAGAAGGAGCAAGCAAATCATCACATATTCAAGCATGTAACATGTTGTAACATTTTTAGATTTAAGCTATGTTTTCAGTAAAAAACAAAACAAAAAAACAAGAACTCTTCCAGTTTACAACACTGTCATCAGACCTTGGGTCACCTGGAAAATATTAATTTCCTCTACTTTAATCCAGTTTTAAGCTAGCATGCAAGCTCCTCTAAGTGGCCAATGGCTAATGTTTTCTGTATTTCGGTGCAAAGGAACAAGGACAACGAAAGGTTAGGGATAATGGTTGTACAATTACCTCCCTAGAGTTAAGGACAATAAGCAGAAGCAGATTACTAATTGTCGACTGCCATTCTTTTTTTATTAATATATTCTTTTGTATAAAATGTTACTTTTGTATATACAGTCTCTCTGTGCTTTTTAAAATGTCATTTATATATGAATTAGAAAATTAATTTGCACTATAATCAACTGATATATTTATATAGTGATAATTGCCATATTTTTGTAATGGACGAACCCTTTCCAACAGATGGTGCATTTTTTTGTTTAGTGGTTTAATTAATACCCATCTGTTGTACATTGTCCCTTCATTTACTGGTGTGAAAAGCAAAATTGAAGTAAATACCTTCCCCAAACTCATCTATATATGTTGTTTATTTTATCCTGCCAAATATTTAGCATCTAGGAATTGGGAAGCTTACAGAGGAAAAGGTTTTGTGTTTAATTTCTGAGAAAATAATACATAAGCACCCCTCTGAGAAAACGCATCCTACAAATATAAGAACATGATGAATAATCTATAGTTCACAGCAGGTTAGTAAAACTTGCAAAAGAAACATTATGATTTGCAAAAAAATAATTTGGTGATACAAAACAAGGTTTTGAATTAATGAGTTACTGGATAACTAGATGTAGTTTATTCTGCTGTTCTTGTAATAATTTGTAATTTTCTGGTATAAAATTAATGTCCAGTAAAACGGATACAGCAAAAGCAAATTTCATGATGCTTCTCTTTTTAAATCATTGATATGGGGCCTTGTACATATCTGTGTTTGGACTGACTGATTTGTACCCTTTTGATGTAGTTGGTGTCCAAAGCTCAACAATCTGGTCATAGGTATTTTAAGAAGTGATTAAATGACCAGAACAACTCTCCAGACACTTGGGGCTAATTCAGGAAAGATCGAAGTACCCTTGCAAAGCTTCTCATCACTTCGCCGAGTCGGGTACGCACTCACTGGTCTCCTGCAAGCAGAGATCAGCCAACGCTTTAAAGGTACTTCGGCTCGGCGAGGCGCATCAAGTGGTCGCCGAGCCGAAGTAGCTTTAAAGCGTTTGCTGATCTCCAAGTGCAGGAGACCAGTGAGCTCATACCCGACTCGGCAAAGTGATGAGAAGCTTTGCAAAGGTACTTCGATCTTTCCTGAATTACCCCCTTAACCCTGATAGCCTGACACTACAAGTACCTGTGTCCAAATTTTGGAGCAGTACACAAACAGTTGTGAACCATGTAAATAGGGAGTTGTTTGGGTAGGTATTCAATGAAAAAAAGAGATGGCAAATTCTTTGTTGATCATTGTTCTTGAATATTTAATACACATATAAAGAACACCCCAGTTTTAAAGACTTAAAGTTCTTCAAAATGTTAACCAATTGGTGTATTCTGAAACTTATGTTGATATGATTTTTGGAATATTGTCTGACCTTCCAAAAAAGAGATTCATGTAAAATTTTGTTTGTGATTGACAGTTTGGTCATTTTTTTTTTAAGAAGAGATAATTAAGGGACATTAAATCAATATGCATCTTCACATAGAACCCTCATAGCACAGAAATTTGTTTATGTATGTTTATTGTTCATATATATATATATATGTTAATATATTAAATATATGTTTACAAATATTTTTGTATTAATTAAGTATATCAGTAGTAACGCAATGAAGACTGAGCATGTTAATTTTTATTTTTCTCTATATAACAATAGGCAACCAATATTTGACTGCTTAATATTAGTAATTTGGAGAAAATATCATGAATGTTTTATGCCCCTCACTCCCTAAAGAGTTCACTCTTACCAAGATCCTTGTAAATACATTTCTCAGACTCTGACTGAATGAAGGACAATGAAACTCTAATTTTTATGAACACACAGATAAGGGTGTAATCTGAAAACCAAAGATGTTGAATATTTGAAATCTGTAGTGGGGAATATATCTGAAGGTTTGATAAAAGATGATATTCAGGGATAGACCGCATGGCTATATGAAAGACAGATCTTCCGCACACATAGGATCATTCAATTTTACTCTCACAACTATTGGATTTTACTGCAACTTTAATCTGTTTTTTACACTTTATCTTCTACTCAAACCCAAACCATCTTGGATTATTACCAGAGAAGAAGGGAAGTCCAGAAAGGATTTTACAACAACAATTTACAAGAAGAAATAAGATATAAATAATGTTCACAAAATCTATTAAATTTCAATGTGCTCTGTAATAGCATAACATTAGTAAAATGCTGTATAGTTTAAGCAAGTTAGGAAGCTTATGTTTTACCCTGTAAGGAGTAAGAATGGATACTTTAAAGTAAAACCACAGGCTGTTCAGGGATTTATGAACCTTCCACAAGTGGAACTTATTAACATAGTCTAAGAAAGCTTACAAAGAGGACTCGCTGACTATGGGACAAGAAACATTCTCTGCCTTTCATAGTGATCTCTACAAGATCGGTGGTTTCTTTAACTCTGGAGGAAAATTTATAAAGCTTTTAAATTAATTTTATAGTATCTAAAACAACTTTTCCATGTAAAAAGATGTATCAAAAAGTGACTTTTGTCATGGCAATAAAAGCTTTTATTATATAGGAATTATAAAATAACACAATTTCTTCACCCTTTTTTTTTTGGAGTTTTATAAATATCCCCCTAATTAAAGTTATTTGATACCTTCTGTTTTTATTTGAAAATCCCAAACATTTCCTCCAACCCAACAACACTTAGTGAAATTTAATAAAATTGAAAATATCCATATTGCAATATTGGTAAATTTGACCCAGTATCACGATATTGAATAGCAATTTATACAAAAATACATAAATACAAATAAATTTGTTTACCACAATATTGAAAATTCGATCAAAACTTTTCAATCTGTTTATTTGTATGGAAAATCTCGTAAAAATTCAATATCGCAAATTCGATTGTGAATTTTCGATAGTTTCCAACTTTTTTATTGACTTTTTTTGGTTGAAAACAGCCTTTTTGACTTTAAAACATTTTGCCCTTAATATCCTACACTTTATACATAGTTAATACTATACTACCTCTTTATTTATTCATAAATAGTATTACTGTCTACTATCCCCCCCAGCCATCTTCTCCCTCTTCTTCATAGCTTTTGTGTTTCAATACATCTGAATTCTTTAGTAGAGCCATCAAGTTCCTGTCCTTTCCTATTCTGATTTACATGGAAAGAGGTTTAGTTTCCCAGTTGCACATATTACTAACTGGTTAGTAGACCAGGAGCTGTTATCAATGGCATTGTATTGAGCTAATCCAGGAAACAGTCTGCCCTTGGACAGTAAAATGATAATCATCATTTAACTTTCATTAAGGAATACAGAATGGAATGAAAGAAAAAACCTACAATGGAATCTTGCATTACTTTAGTCGTGTTCCTTGCAATATCCAGCCTCATTCCTCAGAGGAGCTTTTCCCATATGAAAGCTGCATCCCTTAAAAGCCATTCTTAAAAGCAACACAAATGACATGGGAAACTGATAAAATTGCACATATGAATCCGACATGTACTGGTGAACTAACATTAAAAACTGGTTGCAGATGTTGTAAAACACATATTTTGTAAATTTTATTTGTTCTTACATTAAAGTGCACCTGTCACCTTAAAACACTAATACTAATATAGGTCCTACTAATGAAATAAACATTTTTTATTTTAAAAAATGTACCTTTATACAGTGTTTCTCTCTGTCATCTTCCCTGTCAGCCTCGACTTTTCTTTCCCAGGTCCGGTGGGTGGGGTTAAATGATGATTGACATTATAGCTCCTTCAATCAGATCCCTTAAATCAAGATCTAGAAGGGATCTGATCGGAGGAGCTATAATGTCAATTATTATTTAGCCCAGGCCACCCAACCCTCGGGAAAGAAAAGGTGGGCTGACAGTGAAGATGACAGAGAGAAACACTGTTTAAAGGTACATTTTGTAAAAATATATATTTACAAAAACATTTAGTCCATTAACCTACCTTAGTATTAGTTTTCAGGTGAGAGGTGCAGTTTAAAAAAAAATGAAATCTTAGTATTTCACACAAAGCTACACAGCTGTAGTAATGTAACATAGTAACATTAATGCAGGGTAAAAAAAATATGAACATGCTCCTAAGATGTAGACTGTTAAAAGCCCTTCAGGTCTGAACTAATAATAAAAAATAAAAATCTTTATATGAGCCAAGATCCTTTTGTATAAATATTAATATCAGTGAGTACTTATATTGAAACAGAGTACTTCCTCCTTTGTTAAATTGCCTATGACACTAAAGGGCAAAACTTATTAAACTCAGAAAAGTCCAATTTCGTTTTTCAGAGTTTATCCTAAGGACATCTCGGCTGTTCTTGAAGTAAAAAACTCTCAATATTTTCAATCAATATCTACCGACCGAGGGGGTAATTCAGCATAGTCCAAACTTACCCTCCGATCCTTCACCTCTGCTCGCACAGACTATTATGCACTCGCTGATGTGTGTTGCACGCAGACATCAGTGAACACTTTAAAGGGATTCCAGTCTCGGTGAGGCTCGCGAGGCTCAACTCAAGTCGCCTCCCAAGACTGGAATCCCTTTAAAGCGTTTGCTTATGTCTGCTCGCAACACATCAGCGAGCGCATAACAGTCTGTGCGAGCAGAGGCGAAGGATCAAAGGGTAAGTTCAGACTATGCTGAATTACCCCCCGAAACTTTTCGATCAAATTTTTCAATGAAAAGGTAGCCATACTTCACATTAGTTGCATGGCTACCTTTTTATCAAAAAATTGAGATTAAAAAAACTTGATCCAATTTATCTGTTGGTAAATATCAATCGAAAAAATGTTGTGATATTTAATACCACAAGAACCTTCAGAGATGTAGGATTTATGGTTGACCTGTTGCTTGGTGGTTTGCCATAGTCTAATATAGTGGGGCATTTTTCTGGAGACGTATATTGCTCCTTATAGTTTCCTATTTCCCGCCAAATTTTATATGAATCACATTTTGCTAATGAAATTGTAATTGTTTTTCTTTTTTTATGTCATTTCAATCTTTTGTTCTCAACCCTTTTTATGATAGGTTGTCTTGAATTGTCTTCACTAATGTAATTGAACAGTTTAGCTTTCGCTGATTTTTCCACAACCTTACATTACATTTTTCACTAGTGAATAGTTTCATCTTCTTCCCTGCTTGATGTATTTGAATTATGGCAGTAGATTTCTTATTTACTTTTTATTCCGTATTTATTTCTTTTTTTATGTCCTAAAATTTTTATTTATTCTACAATTAAGAACCAATGGCAGGAACTATTGACTAGTGCGTTTCTTATTTTTATAATGTCCTCTTCTTCATACTTCTTCTTTTCCATGCTAAAGTGATGCAAACACTGGCTACAGTATGGTTCATTGATGTTGCAATGAGCTCATGCTACCTGTATTTGGATATGAAATTGAATTGCCCCTGTCATAAAGCATAGAAAGTAAGAAGACACAATCATATAACTACCAGGAAATACCCATTTATATGCAAACAGATTAAAGTAACTTCTTTTGTTTTACCGCAATCCCAGTTCACACAACACATAAGACATCATTTTAAAATAAGAATAGAATTTTTATTTTGATGGCCATTTCCTTTTAAGTTGGATGCCTGCGCACAGTCGCCATACATCAGTCAGTTTAAATAATTTGTCACCAAACACAGGAATTCGTATGCCTCAGACAGAACCATGTTATTACATTTTAATCATACTTCCTTTTAACACACGCGGTTGCCATCAGTAGATGAAAAATATGACTTATAAAAAATTTATTAGAATGCTCTAAATCATGCATTTTTTACACGGAACACAAACCTGTTGCAACAAGAAAAAAAAAGGCATGATAAATTACTTTTAGATTTGATTTTGTCACTCAAATTTGTACTCTCATTTCCACCTACCTATTAGCATTCAAAATACCATCAAGGTAATTATATTAATACTGTGTATTCTTTTGATTTATTCTTTGCTGAAACCTTGCATAGAACAAAACTATCTGCTCCTGAATGGAAACCAATGTTTTACGGTTCAAAAGGTAACAAAGACCATACAAATATACGTATATAGACAGATTAACAGTGTTTCGTCCTATAGATATTGCTGAGATGTCACAGGATTAATTTGTCTAAAACCCCCTTTTTTCAACACTTATTAGAATGAGCTTTCTCACAATCTGTTTATGTTTTCTTTTCTTTGTCATTTTGTATCACTTCTTGCGCATTGCATTTTGAAACCACAACTCTGACATGGAGAGAACATGGAGAAATATTAGTTGAAGATCATTGTCTTAGACCAGGAGTCTCAAACATGCAGCCTTGGGGGCCACATGCATTCTCTGTCATCTGCTGCCTGCAGGGCACTGGATCTCCAGACACATCCTCAGGACAGTAGAGAGCAGGTTGGGGGTGGAGCTTGCCTTCCAGAAGAAATAATTGGTGGGCAGACAGAGCAAATCAAATTTGAAAGAAATGTTGTCCGTCAGCTTCACATTTTTTTCTATGTTTGAGACCCCTACCCTTGATCATTGATTAGCTAGTCATGTGATCTGTTTCAGTCACAATACTTTGCAATTTGCAATCTGTTAAAAGAGGGATTACATACTCAGGACAGGATTTCTCAAACTTTTTAAAA
>WMED01007751.1:0-17409 GCA_019650415.1 Pipa parva | reverse complement strand
TTTGTCGCTCATACGAAAAAAAAATTGCTCACTCTTAGTCACTCCTTAGAGGGAACATTGTATATCACTGGTACAGCATATCAGTATATGGGGCCTCATTTTCAGATTTCCCCAGGGTCACCTTTAGCTGCAATATTTTCATATTTTATCATTAAGTGTGCTGATTAGAATGTTCCAGCCACCTGCAGATAACTGAACAAACACAATGCAAAGCCCAATCAATTGCAAAATATTAACCCTGCAGTTCATAGTTGTCAGACTAACAATATAAATTAGAATTTTTGTAAGAGAGATTACAATATCACTAGATTGTATTTATATATATATCTCTAGTTATTTCCATTGTTTCTAATGAGAGCAGCTAAGTTATTCTATCATTTTTCTTTAGAGTATGTGGACTGTACTCTTTTTCCCATATCAGTATTAATACATAATGCTTGAAACCAAAGCAGCATGCTTGTTTTCATTTGATACATTTTCATGTGGGTTGGTGCCTGAAGCAGCATAATACGAGTGCCACTGTAATGGATCATTATAATTATGTCTCTGAAGTGGAGCATATTATTCTCTTTAAAAGCCAATATTTACTGTGTCTACCTACAAACCCATGTTTCTTAAAGTGCTCTAGCTTTTGAATGATGCAGTCTGTCTTGTTTATTCAAGCAGTCATTATCTTATAAGTCTCAGTCCTGCAACCTACTGTTTCTTAAAGATGTGTATATTTACAGATTTTCATGTTCTGGAGATCATACTGGATTCTGTCTTGCTGAGTTACTCTCAAGTTTTCTATGTTCTGACAATCCCAGCTGGGGCTATTATAAATACTCCTACTCTGTGCAATACTATTTATTTTCATTTTTTTTCTTATTGCTGCCTACAAAAACAGACTTCCTTCTAGAGAAGTCTTGGCCATTTTGGTAACCTCCCTACTAAGGCTTGTCACATTTGTTTCTGTCACTACAAGCATGCACAGTTCCAAATTCAGGCACTGACAAGAAAATGTTTAACAATCCCCAGTGCAATGAATCTCAATGGCACCCAAACAGGAGAGGAATGTGCTCAAAGCTGGAAGTAGGTTTCAAAGTAATCTCAGTAGGTACAATAAGAAGCCATGTGAACTGGGTTGTTCAGCGACTGTACAAGTGTAGGGAAGGAGACAGGTAGAGTGTGTTTGATAAGCTTTTGAACAAGAAAGGTAAAATCCAAGTCAGGATATTGGTCAAAAATGGCTCATACAAGGGAGCCCGGTCAGTGAAGGGAGGGCGGATATGACAGGGAGGTTTGGGACAGGAAGAGGGAACGAGGGGGTGGGCCTTAGAGAGAGCGGGAGAAGGAGAGGAAGAGGTCTCCCCCCCCCCCCCCCCCCCCCCCCCCCCCCCATACCTCCCTAAGTTATAAATTAAAAGAATAAAAATTAAAAAAAAAAAAGGGAAAAGAGAGAGGGGAATTTTGTCACAGCAATTTTGGCGATGGTCCCAGAAAGGTGTCAGGAGGAAAATAAAGGTAATAAGTCGGAAGTTTATAAAAGGTATGGGTGTGTTAACACAGGGTACGGGGTCCCTGGTTAGCGTCTGGTTTTCCCATCGAGTTGGTGGGTGCGGCTGATGGGGGAGGTGTGTGTGATTATGCAACTTCGGCTTAAGGAGCATATGGGACCATCAAAAAGAGGTGTTTAAATTATGTTGGATTACAAGGATGTTATGTTAAAACTGTTAATAAATATTGCTGTGGCCTTTTCGACCCAATAAGAGAGTGGTGTGTGTTATTTAAAGGGGGTGTGAAAGTATAAAAGGGGAAGTAAACCTGTACATTAAACCTTCACCTGTCATGAAATAGGTACAGGGAGACTGACATACATTTAGCAAAATAACAGACAGTCTACAGATAACTGTATTACAAGTCTTATACCAAAAATACTTACAGTATCTGCCTTTACATAACTTGAGATATAACAGCTGATTAACTCACAGATTTACCATTTTTTTTAACAAAAATTGATGAAGCTGCAGTGGGTTAAGGAAACAAGTTAGTGGAATACTAACACTTATAAGCCATTTTTTTGGTCCAAACAATTCCTGTTTCTTGCTGCTTCTAACAGGGGAGCCAGGCAGAATAACGTCAGTTTCACATATCTCACTCCTATGCAATCACCTTCTTGCATGCACTAAATAGGCCTTTTTAGTCAACATATATCAATGCAACAGAAAAAGAGCACACTATTAGGAAGGTATGTTTAACAGAGCCATTCTTCAGAATACAGAGCTACATAGTTCCTGGAGGACTTTATGGGTTCACGGGTTTTTGTGTCCCAATGTCAAGCATCTGCTTTTTCAGATGACTGATGTTATGGCACTGTTAGACAAAAGGTGAATCCTCCTACCCCAAAGAGGTTGGTGCACGTTAATTCCAAAGGAAAAGAGACAAGAATATTTTAAGCTGGACCTACATTCTCCCCTCAGGTCCATAACCTTTCCAATCAACTAAATAGAAAAGCTTCCCCTTGGAATTCTTGAGAGTGAACCTTCCCTTGTCAGGAAAATGTAACCAAAACAATGCGCACATTATATAGGCAAAGGACCAGCAATATCCCATCCACTTACACGATCAATTAAGTGTAAGCAATCACAGTTCAGTTTAATGAATTTGTAGACACCCCACTCAAGGCACCAGCACAGCTTAAAGCGATTTGGTGACATGCATCAAGAGTAATATACTGTTTTAAGTGTACACTTAATGTGAATTACTATATATACACCAAACATCTAAACAGATAAGAGTAGGGCTTTAAAAAAAAAAAAAAAGATCTTAGCAAAATACTTTTATGAAAATAAGCCCAGGGATTGATAAATTATGTGGCAAGACATCAACATTGCCAAGATCCACCCCTTTCTTTCTCACTCCATTGTTGACACCCTCATGCATGCTCTCGTCCTATTCCGCTTGGACTACTACAATGTTCTTCTATCTGGCCTTCCAGATTCCCACCTCTCCCCACTCCAGTCTATTCTAAATTCTGCTGCCAGAGTTCTCTCCCTCTATCCCTAGAGGGGACAGCCTTTCTCCCAATCTCTCTTTGCTTCTTGGCTCCCTGTAAGCAAACTAATCATTTACAGTATTTTCCTTTTGACATTTAAGGCACTTCACTCCATTGTCCCTCCCTACATTTCCTCACTTGTATGCCCGTACATTCCTTGATGTCAACTGCGCTCCTCCCAAAGCAACCAGCTTTTCATGCCACACCCATTACTGTCCTTTCTCGTCTTAATCCCTTTTCTCTTTCTGCCCCCCGCATCTGAAATTCTATACCCATTTATCTTTGCCAGGAACATTCCTTCTGCACTTTTAAAACCAAACTGAAGTCATACCTTATGGAGCACCAGCACTAATATTTATCACTGATTTTTATGTATATATGTTATCCTTAATTCATTATTTATGCTTAATATTTGTATTTATTGACCAGTGTTTAGCACATTGTTAAAGCTCTTATTATCCTTCTGTGTATGTAAGTCTTCCTCCCATTTAGATTGTTAGCTCTACAGGGCAGGGACCTCCAACCTCTTGTGTCAACCCCAACCTGACACTTAGGGGGTAATTCAGGAACGATCAAAGTACCCTTGCGAAGCTTCTCATCACTTCGCCGACACGGATACGTGCTCACTGGTCTCCTGCACTCGGAGATCAGCGAACGCTTTAGAGGTACTTTGGCGAGGCAACTCAAGTGGTCTCGAGGTGGGGCACAGAACCTTGGGGAACAGATTTTTACTCCACTCATAGCTACATCTCACAATACCAAGCTAACTCATATCCCAGGAGATAGACCCTGCTTACTAATTGCAGAGGTAATGGGTTGATCCCATTTACATGAATAGGATCAAAAGAATTGAGGAAGCAGTATCAAAATAAAAGCATCTGTCTCTCTATAATATTTTTTCCTGATTTCTTCTTGATTTAATCAAGAAAAAGGTATAATAATCTTGAAATAAAACTGAATCTCATTGCTTTGGACCATAATAAGATTATTTTTTATTATTTGGTTTGGATTAATAACAGTCACTCAGCTGTGCCAGTTTGCTACTAGTGCTCAACAGCAAGGCAGCTGACCTTATTTGAGTGTGATTTTTTTTTTTTTTTAATTCCTAGGTGGGTAGCCAGTTATATGTAAAATATTGTACCATGAATAGGGTATGTTAGAAAAAAATTACTATTTGGATTTACATGGCAGTCATACCTAGGTAGTACTGGTAAAAATGTCATAGTTGAAGTTAAATTCCTGATTTTTATTGGTTTGTGTTGTCTCTCTTTGCTGATTGGAAATAGACTTTCTGAGCCACTTAATTAGTATGCATTATCTACAGTTCCACAGGAAACAATAGAGATAGAAAAGGGTTAATTTACTGAACAGATAAAATATGGCTGCAACCACAAAATTTAAATAATAGAAATCAGAAATATAACTTGAACACTTTTTTCCAGTACTATAAAACTCAAATGCCAATGCAAAAGGGATTTTTTTCTTCTTCTTCGAGTACTGGTCCTTTGAAAAATGATTGACTTTGTCTTTACAGGCTCCTCCTGTTGTTTTGGTAGCCATGAATCAGCACACAGTGTCATAGGCTATCATATATGACCTAATACAGTTCAGCCTATGCTTACGTTCATCGATCTCAGAGACAGAAGTAAGTAAAACATGTCTTTATCCTGAGGCGCAGCACCTTGTTAATGAAGTTTTTCTGTAAAACATAACTTTAGATATGTTGTACCATTTTTAATGAGACCCTCTAATAACCAGAAACATCTATGATTTTGTTGCTTGATTTTAAATATAAAACATGTTATTGTAGTTCTGAACTACTCTTGATTACATTTAAAATGGTCCTCAGGATGCAAGGGTTACTCAATTGAACAATCGGGCAGTGTTTTTTAATAGTGTACTGGAAGACAGATAGCACAGCCTTTACAGAAAGATAAGTGATGAAAAAGAATTACTAATTAAAAATCAATTGAAAGAGTAATTGATTTTCTGGTTGCTGTGGGATGGTGACCTGTGGCAATCACAAAAAGTTGAAATAGAGTTTAAAAGCGAATCATTCAAGCACAAAGAGATTAAAAAAACAGTGAAATTTAACCTTTAGGTACTAATAAATGAAATAAAAGTGCTATGGACTCTAAAATGAATGAACAGCAGACGAGAAGCCAAGATTCTTCTTACACAGTGGCAGATTAAGCTGATTAACCAATCAAGGTGTCCTAACTAACCTCTTTTTGTCCAGTGGATCCACTTCTCTTCATGTGGTGTTTCTTACATACATTAATTAGGCATGAAGTAAAATTGATGATGATGATTATCTGTTGAGTTGCAGCCGACTCTCGGTCACTTTATGGATCTTCGTTCTCCACTACTTTTTGCCTTTCACTTCTTCCTTCAATTCTGCAATTGGCATATTCATTGTTGTCGTAATTGTGTCGAACCATGTTGTTCTTTGGTGGCCTCTTCTCCTTTCTTTACTGACTTTTCCGAGCATCACTGATGTTTCCAAGGAATTAACGCACATCACATGCCCAAAATATAAGAGTTGTTTGGTAATTTTACCCTCTAATGCTGTTTTCGGTGTGACACAGTCCAAGGCTGCCTTCTTCATCATCTTGGCAGTCCAAGATATTCTTAGTATTCTTCTCCAGCGCCATAATTAGAACGCATCGAATTTTCTCCTCTCACCTTTCCTAAGCATCCAGCTTTCGCAACCGTACATCATTATAGGGAAGTCAATCCTTGCTCTTCCAGATCTTTTCCATTCCCTGCATTGCAATCCTGCCAAGCATGATTCGCCTCTTGAGCTCAGGAGTCTATTCTCCTCTGCGGTTGATTTTAGCTCCAAGGAAAATGAAATCAGGTTCGATTAACTCGTTATTGATTTGTATATTCACTGTAAAATTGCCTGCCGTGGTCATAACTTTCTTTTTTTTCATGTTCAGGTACAGTCCCATTCGCTCGCTTTCCTTTCACTTGCTGATGAGGTAGTCAAGGTCTTTTTTGCTGTCTGCGAGCAGGGTTGTATCATCAATGTATCAAAGGTTGTTGATGTTTCTGGCAATTTTGACTCCAATTTCAGAATTGTCCAAATTGCATACTCACAAGAAGGATACTCTCTCTCTCTCTCTGTATATAAACAGATCACACTACTTTTGTAACTTATATATTTGGTTGTCTATTATCCAGTACTGTTATAATTTACTGTTATAATGTTACAGTTTCCTAGCAAACTGCATATGTATACGCTATTAGAAGGCTTACATGTAAATCCCAAAGTATGTATTATGAATGAACATATATATATGTTCTATATTACTTGCATATAAATTTGATGTTTAAAGACAAAAAGTTCACACAATGTAGCAGGTTGTCATAGAAGAAACAAAATATTCATGAACTGCTAGTTCTGCTGATGACACATCAGTACCTTAATTAATTTACCAGACTTTCTACATTTGCATTTTTGTTGAAAATCAGAAGTTACAGTTTCTTCTGTATAATTAAAATCTCTATATATTTGCTGTAGTAAACAACCAGTTCATTTCATATGAACTTATTTTTTCCTAAAGTATAAGTTAGTACAGTAACTCCTAAAATCGTAGTTTTATTATTCTAATGTAGAGAAAAAAAGCACAGGAATTTTAAACCATGTTAATTTCACCTCCCTAACAGTCAGGGGCGGTTCTGGCCCTATGAGCGTCCTGGCCGAACCACCCCTCCGCACCCCACCCCTCCCGGCGAACACCCCCCCGGGCGCACATCCGACTGGCGTCCCTCACCTCCTCCAGTGTTCCAGCGATGCTCCTCCTCTGAGTGCCGCTCCACAATGACACAATGTGACGCATTCCATTTACCTCATTGTGGAGCGGCGCTCAGAGGAGGAGCATCGCTGGAACGCTGGAGAAGGTAAGTTTGCAGTGGGCGATGTGGGTGACAGCGCCCCTCAAATAGATTGCGCCCTGGGCAGTCGCCCTTATTGCCCAGAGCTAGAACCAGCCCTGCTAACAGTGGTGCAGTGTATTCTGACTGCCAGTTTGTAAATAAAGCAGAAAGTGGGCTATGCAATTATTGTACAAAAAAAAACCTGTCTTTATTTTCAGCGAAGAAGCGATAACATCTATTTACTTTTTTTCATAAGACTATAGCCATTAAAAGGGCCCTAAAGTCTAAAAAAAAACCTATATAACATGGTGTAAATAATGAAGCACAAGCAGATTCCTGGTTTTGTTTTTTTTTTTTTTGTGTTTTTTTTAAATAAGATATCTGTGTAATCAGTGATCTGGTGTGGGTCACTGCCTCTTCCCCGATCACTCCAAAGGCAGTGGTCAGCGCTCAGTGATTGTACAGTTGATGTACGGACAGGAAATCAGGGAATCATCCTCAGGAAGGGACCTGAAAGAAAGCATTAATGTTCAACTAAGTAAAGTGATGTAAGGAAACAAACAAGAAAGATATAATATGGGCAAAATTTATTAAACTCAGAAAGATCACTCTCGGTGTCTCCAAGTTTACCAGGTGAGATCTCACATTGTTCTGGCAAGATTTTTTTCATTTTTCGAGATCGACTTTTTCAATCTCGATTTTTCAAATTTTTCGATGGAAAAAGGTAGCCATACTTTACATAAGTAACATTGGCTACCTTTCCATCAAAAAATCGAGATCGAAAAACTCAATCTCGAAAAATGATAAGAGAACAATGCGGGATCTTTCTCGGTAAACTTGGAAAGACCCAGTGCGATCTTTCCGAGTTTAATAAATTTCTTCAAATCATTTTCCTTGCAAGGCAGTATGGTTTCCCAGTATCCCAATATCTGTTTGCTATATCTTTTCTGAAAAATCAAGCACCTCTATCTGTTTTATTATGATTTAATAATACCAATACTCAACACAATGTAACAAGCCTTACAGTAACATGCAAAAGTTTGGAATCACTAAGAAAGTCCTGTTCTTGAGGAATTCATCCATCAGGTTTTTACCAAGGTACCGCTAATGTGATTTAAAATATCATTAACATATCACTAATGCTGGAATTGATTATTCCTGCCTGAAATGGCTGATTTATAAGTTATTATTCACATAGAACTGCAAAGCCTCAGTTTCAGTAGTCTTCACTCCATTGTCTAATGGCAAATTCCTTTAGTTCATACTAAATGAATCATGTTTAAATGCTAATTGATTCTTAAAGAGAATTTTGTAATTGAACTGGCACAAATTAAAACCAATTTTCTGCTGAATAAAGTAAGTAAATTCTCTTTCCTTTGGTTGCTAGGATTGCAGGCCACAGGGATTTCTAAAGTTCATGACCACTACCATATTTAGAGATTATGTTAAACCAAATCTTACCTAGATAGAAAAAAAAGTCAATGGCCAAAATGCATCAAAATACATACACCAGAGTGTGCAGTTTGAAAGGCAGGAACCTTAAAGGGGAACTATAGCCAAATTACATATTTACATATGCAGTACTATACCTTAGTGAGAAGCGTTTCTCCCTAGTAGTTGTTTCATGTTATGCAGAATGATTGAGTAGGCAGCACTGATAAACTCCCACACCAGGAAATGTGTGTGTGACACATACTGGCCAGTTACTGCCCAACATACTACTTATCACATGTGCACAAGTCAGCTTTCCCTATGTAATCTCTTGAATTCCTACTTAATTTATGTGGCCAGAAGTTCACCACACTGCTTAACCAATAGCAGTCAGGCAGCTTTTTCTTCTCGTGACTTGCAAAATAGAAAGAGAAGGGGGAGTGGGGGGAGGAAAATGTCAGCTCTCAGGAAAACTAATTATGGGAACAAACTGCAAGTATTATTTCTTTACTAAACTTTTTTTAACTATTTGTGTCAGCAAATGGCTTAGTATAAAGGAGTTTTACATGTATGTTTGCAGCTATATCAGCATTATAGTGCCCCTTTGAGGTAGTGATTTCAATAGTATGTGTATATAACAGTGATTGTGAACCTTTTTAGCACGAGTGTCAAAAAGGCGACATCACTCACCACCTCATTCCCTGTGCTGATGAGTGATGTCATCTCGCCTACATCTGGGGAGGAGCGCTCCCCAGCGAGTGAGCACTCCTTCAGGGAATGAACATGTTGAAGCTCTGCAATATAATCTTGTTGTATTCAATAAGAGATGCACCATACATACATCTTGGGACAGGGGTGAAAACAGGTGTAACCCAAAACAGCAAATTTGTTTCTTTTTAGAGCCAAATGTTCTGGCAAGAAATGTGGAAATTTGCTGCAAAATTGATTGCTACTATGAAACAGGCAATTCTTCCTTTGTATAAGCTGATGCATGGCTAGAGGTTCGATACTATGTTATTATATTTTTACCAAGCCAATTTTGTTTCTATATTTTATAAAATCAAATAATTTAACTACAGTGGTACCTTTAGATACGAATTTAATTCGCTCTGCGACCGAGATTGTAACTCAAGATAGTTCGTATCTCAAACCAATTATCCCTTTTTAAAATAATACATATGAAATGAATCCTTTCAGGCCAAAACAGTTCGTATCTCAAATTTCAGCTCATTTCAGCTCGTATCTCAAACAGGAAAACGGTCTGAATCGCAACTTGTATCTCAAGAAATTCGTATGCCAAGCTGTTTGTATCTCGAGGTACTACTGTGTATATATATATATATATACTGTATATATATATATATATATATATATATATATATATATATGTGTATGTGTGTGTGTGTGTGTGTGTGTGTTGATTTTGTTCCCATATAAAATATTGTGACAATCCATCACAATATGTTGCATATTCATTGCTGTATGTAATTACATTCTTCCAATTTTCACTTAGCTTCAAAGTAAGTGAAAACTGATAACCTCAGTGCTAAAATAATTTCATGAAATAACAACATAGCAGCTCACACAAAGAAAATCCATGTTCTAAAGATTATTCTGTAGAGAAAGGCTGAATGTACTTTAAATAATAACTTAAAAACTTTTCTACAAAAAGAGGTGCAGTTGCATTGTCCAATCTGTCCCTTCAAATAGCCTTGTGATAAGCATTTAATACACATCATTTTTATCAAAAGTATATTTCAATTACTTGTTATGTTGTGCATCTTGTGAAATACCGGGCATGCTTATCTTAGAATAAAATGTGAAGTGTTAGTACTACATTATTATTAAAATGACAAAGTAGATAATGTAATCACTTATCATTATTGTGCTCAGGATACACAGGATATCAGTGTCTAAACATTTTATGACCCAAGATACCTATTTTTGCCAGTAATGTTATTTCAAAATGCACAATTTGCTTTTGATTATGAATTAACTATGGCATCTCATTAACAAAAACAAAAGGTCAATACTAAATAGTTGTCTGTTAAATTGTTTATGTGCCAGTCAATTAAATATTAGACTACAATAAAAAAACTAGCTACCTTCATTCAACATACTACACATTTAAGCGGAGGATCCAGGAGGAACCCTTGCTATTGGCCCCACAGCAAACAGACTGTTATTGTTATGACTCTGTCAGCCATATGTAGCTCTGTGAAGAAATTAGAACCACACACTACAATTTTTGCTTAAGGGTGAAGTCATCCATGATTGTGACCTGATAAAACACATCATTGTCACATAAGTTCCACGAGATCAGAGTGGTAAGAATAAAAATACACCCTTGTACCAGTTATTTTTTTGACACTTACAAATCCAATGACTGAACAAGGATATTTACAAAGAAAAGAAGATTCAGCCTCAGCTTAACATAAGGGTGTCAAAGTAGGGTTAGGGTCAGGAAAATAACTCTTTGGTGATAACAGCCTGAACACTGTGGGCTTTTGGACTTTCCCTGGGGTACCATTGTTCAAGATGTCCTGGTCTCTTGTTCTTTTAGAGCACCCTGTCCCTGATGTGTATACCTATTGGGGCTCCTACCCTTCAGGTACCACTTTATGCTAGGCTGAATTGATCTAGATTTCTCTGTCTCTATAAAAGTTAGGTCACCTGAACAAAAAGACTCTGGGAACACCATATCTTTCTGGGTAATTTTTTAATTGGAAAAATAAAAAAAGTCAGCAGTGATACAAATTATTATTTTACTGTCAGAAAAACCCTAAAAAAGCCATGTAAGGGTTAATCTTAAAAATCACTCTGCATATGCACTGTCAGTGGGGGGTTTTTCGGCAAAAATGGGAAGTAGGTGGGTAACTTCTGATGTTATATGTCACATACAGAGGTCAAGATTGCCCTGCTGAATACAGTTAGCCTACATGGCTAAATAAAGAGGTGTCCTTTAAGCTGTTCCTTTAATTAAACTAGTAAGTAGTTTTGAGGAAATTATTTAAGCGAATAAGTAGGACATGAAAGCTTGGTAAATAATAGGGTTAGTTTAAATCTTTGTAGTTTTTTCTAGATTTGGTGAAAAAGTTCCCTAAGCTTGACCATTTTGAACAGTACTCCTTTAATGCCTAAGTAATCACCTTTAAGTATTGTTCATGATAAATGCTTAGAATGGTAAGATACCTTCTGATATATTTGTGCATCTATTTACTTGATTATAAATCCACCTGAGAAAGCCGTATCCATTATGCACTAGAGGGACAATGGATCACTGCTATTGACTTAAGAGATCACCTAAGCATAAACCGCAGGTGTACGATGTAGCATAGATTGGGAACTCCCTCCCCCTCAGTTCCCGACATGCAAGATCGGTTGGAGTTCTTGCAGTGCTTCTATGTGTAAGGGTCGGAGGAGAGCCTCCAAATTTATAGTACCCCGCCAATTATACTTGTGTTCCAGTGTGTAGTATAGGTGATGTGCTGTTGGTGAGAAGTTTTTATCCCATTGATTGAAAACACATTGTGTCCTTGATTAGTATTACATGGATTCTGCAGCTTTAAGCACATTTATTCACAGCTTTGTACAGCCATGAACAGTATCTCCATTTCTATCCACGTTTGATTCAGCATGTTTTGAACAACTTATTTTATAATTGTTCGAAAAGGACTCTTGCGGCTTCATTGTATCATCTTACACTGTGAAAAAGGATACATATCAATTGGGAACTGTCTGTATCTTTAAAAGAACCTTTTTAAGATCGCCTTCCATTTTCTTTGACTTTTACTATTTATTTATTCATAGTAGAGAAAGTCTTCCTTATGATTAATTAGTATTCATATGTTATGAATTGTATAGTGATTAATATTTACTTATTTGCATGAATTTAATACAATATGTGAAGGAAGGATACTCCCATATTTGGGGGTTATTGACTAAATTGAGAATTTGACTGCTGAAATGAATTCTCATCATTTTGGGTAGCTATTTCCTGATTCTCTACTCCTTATTGACTAAACATCGGTTTCCCATAGCAAATCCCTGACCGCATCAGAATTCCCATAGTAAAGTCACAACTGCATCAGAATTCCTATAGTAAAGTCACAACTGCATCAGAATTCCCATAGTAAAGTCACAACTGCATCAGAATTCTCATAGTAAAGTCACAACTGCATCAGAATTCCCATAGCAAAGTCACAACCGCATCAGAATTTCCATAGTAAAGTCACAACCGCATCAGAATTCCCATAGTAAAGTCATAAATGTATCAGAATTCCCATAGTGAAGTCAAAGCTGCATCAGAATTCCCATAGTAAAGTCATAACCGCATCAGAATTCCCATAGTAAAGTCACAACCGCATCAGAATTCCCATAGTAAAGTCACAACCGCATCAGAATTCCCATAGTAAAGTCACAACCGCCTCAGAATTCTCATAGTAAAGTCACAACCGCATCAGAATTCCCATAGTAAAGTCACAATTGCATCAGAATTCCCATAGTAAAGTCACAACCGCATCAGAATTCCCATAGTAAAGTCACAACCGCATCAGAATTCCCATAGTAAAGTCACAACCGCCTCAGAATTCCCATAGTAAAGTCACAATTGCATCAGAATTCCCATAGTAAAGTCACAACCGCATCAGAATTCCCATAGTAAAGTCACAACCGCATCAATAGCAGTCTATTGTGTAGTGTGCAACTGTCATTAGCTGGCGAATTCGCCATATCGCAGAGTTTGCTGAGTACCCGAATATGAGGAAGTGGTGAATTCACACCTTTACGCAACAATTCGGACTTTAGTCAATAACCCCCTTAATTTCGAATGGTTTTGATGTATTTATAATTATTCAATAAACTATGTAGCACATATCAAGAGGAAGCATGGTACAGTCTGGCATTGTCTCTAGTGCATATTCTGATCTTAATTATGTAAAGCCATGGCAGTATGGATTAATTATTGTGCAATTACATCATCCTTTCAGTTTCTTTTCCTTGTCTATTGTTTTTTGATTATGTGCACCCCTTCGTATTGAAGGTTAATCCAAATCTGACATAGTGCCACCGACATACCATTTTAGTTCTAAAGCAGCTTTCAATATGTCATTTGATGTCACCTTTCCAACAAGTCAGTTAGTCAAAAGTCTAGACCTGCTAGAGCTGAGCTGGTCAACTATAAGTGAAAAATGTCACAAAGGCTCAGCTGTGCAAGTGGTAGAATTCACAAGCTTACATTCTGTAGGGTAAGTATTTTGGAGAAACACTAGCTTCGAACAGGGCATTGCATCTCATCTCTAGATTAATAATACTTAATAAAAAAATATATAGAAAATATAAATAAGGTATAAAGAATAATGGAAGCTTCAACATAGACAAAAAATACATCACTCTGCAATACCTGAGGTTAGTCACATTTTTTTGCTGAATAGAAGAGTTAATATATTCCTGATTTAAAAATATAATGATATATAAGCAAATGAAATTACTTTTCATTCCACAATGCCTCCAATATGTTCCCTCACTGAATTCCAACTTTCTCATTTGCATGAAACATCTGGCATTTCTTAGATTTAACATCGGGAATATTCACTTAACAGGTTTCTGTCCTTGGAGGAAATAACAGATGATATTTTTATTCTGTAATCTTCTAGCTACAACTGCACACATCTAAGAACAACAAATTTTTAATCAAGGTGAAGATGGGTGTGTTGAATTAATGCATTGCAGAAATGATACCATTTCTCATTTAGACATCTTTTGTGTCTTTGACTTATTCTAGAAAAAGTATTTCTAGATCAAAGATCCCTTATGTTGATTTACTTCAGAAATAAAAATACCATAGTTATATGAACTTTTTTTTTTTTAATTTAGTTAATTTATTCAACTGTAAATGCACAGACATGTCCCCTTATTGAGATGCAACATATGCTTTTTAGTTTGATGTAGCAGAGCTGACTTTGTCAGATTTTGGGATAACTTTTTGTTTAAGATGTTTGTCATTAACTAGGTTTCTAGGTTATTGCTGGACAACTAGGTAATGGGTCCCTAACCATTGCTGGTTATGATGGTGACTTCCTTCCTAGCGCTATAGAAGCGCATTATCAGCATCTGCTAGCACCCCTCTTGACGCATGAAAATTTTCAGGGAGAGGAACTGGTCCCTAAAGCTGAAATGGTTAGAAATTGCTGATCTAGATGATTTCAGCCTAGCATAAACTAGAGGGTAAAGGATTCATCAAAATGGCACCTGTTGGGTAGGATCCCCACTAGGTGTACACATTAGGGACAGGGTTCCTCAAGCAATAATTGCAGTGTGTGGTTCTAATTTCTTCATAGAGCTACATGGTTGATTTGGTCATAGTAATAATGGTCTGTTTTTTGTGGGGCCAACAGCAAGAATTCCTCCTGGATCCCACTAGGTAGGGGAACATTATCGTTCTGTAGACACTCCCCATTCTTTCACAGACTCATTTGTCTGCCATCAAATTAGGGATGTTTCTATTTTACAGAAGTCTGGACTACAATAGACAAAAGAGTGTAATATGTTGCAAATAGCATTATAAACGTAATAATTTATATTTATTTGGTTTGCTTGGTTCCTAGGTAGCTTGTACATGTACAGTATTGACAGCATTTGTTTTTCTAAATAATGCTGTTTCTCCTACAAAATCTCCATAAAGCAAGCATTTTTTTTTAATTTCTCTGAACTCATAAACAACTTTTACCCCTCCACTCTTCTGTCCTTTTTTGTAATATTTATACTCATAGCATGTTGCTTGGCAAGGGCTCCACCCAGAAATATGTCATAAGGTATCACCCTTGACACTCCTCCTCTTGTGTATTTTATGTTGAATGAAGTCAGATAGGATTTCTTGTAATCTAATATTTAATTGACTGGCATAAAAACAAATTAACAGATAACTGTTTAGTATTGACCTTTTGTTTTTTGTTATTGAGTTGTTAATTCATAATCAAAAGCAAATTAGGAATATTTAAATACCATTACTGATTTTAAAAAATAGGTATTTTGTGTTACAAAATGTTTAGACACTGATATCCTGTGAATCCTGAGCACAAAAATGATAAGTGATTACATTCTCTACTTTGTCCTTTTAATAATAATGTAGTACTGACATTTCACATTTTATTCTAAGATAAGCATGCCCGGTATTTCACAAGATGCACAATATAACAAGTAGTTGAAATATACATTTGATAAAAATGATGTGTATTAAATGCTTATCACAAGGCTACGTATTTGAAGGGACAGTTTGCACAATGTAATTGCACCAATTTTTGTAGAAAAGTTTTTAAGTTATTATTTTAAGTACATTCAGCCTTTCTCTACAGAAGAGTATTTAGAACATGGATTTTTCTTTGTGCCTGCTGCTATGTTGTTATTTCTATAAAAAAAAAATATTTAAGTGCTATGGTTAGGTTATCTATTTATTTACTTTGAAGCTAAGTGAAAATAGGGAAATTGTAATTTCATATAGCTGTGAACAAGATACAATATACTGTGTTAGATTGTCACAATATTTTATACACGTACAAAAACTTGTTCATTGAAGTCATGTGTCTTCAACCTGGATCTTGACTGGTAGGAGTAGTATCTGAAGAGGCCATTCATTTTTTTCAATATTATTGTGTATATGTACTTGCTTGCTCCAATAACATTGTCAGGCCATAATTAAGAACAGTTCTTGTGTGCGTTACATACCTGGCCTGTGCTCCTGCGGCATTTTCTCCTCCTTCTGCCGCCCGCACTGGAAAGTACTCTGTGCGCGGGCAGCTGCCGTCGCGGCTTAGAAGGACAGGCGTCGTTGCTTAGCTACAACGCCGGTCCCTCCCCTGCAGCCGGCGGGGAGTTTAAAAGCCGGCTTTTGAGGCAGTGTGGTGCCTGAGTACTGTGTGCTATATACTAGGTCGCTGCTAGTTATTGCTTAATTATAAAAGTTTGTTAGTCTTTATCCTGACCCTGTGTCCATTACCCAGTATCCTGTGTTGGTTTCAGCCATTACCCAGTATCCTGTGTCTGTTCCAGCTATTATCCAGTATCCTTTATCTGTTCCAGCCATTACCCAGTATCTTGTGTCTGTTCCAGCTATTATCCAGTATCCTTTGTCTCTTCCACCCATTACCCAGTATCCTGTGTTGGTTTCAGCCATTACCCAGTATCCTGTGTCTTTTCCAGCTATTATCTAGTATACTGCACTCGTGTTCCTGAGCCTGTCCACTGTTTTAGTCTGCACTAGTCCCCGTACCAGCTACCACCTGCGGAGGGTGAGTCTGAGGGCCGCGACCTGGGAGTCTCCCGCTGCAAAGCCCAGTACCCCCTTGCGGGGGTTAAAGGTGAAGACCAGAGACTCCTTAGACTCCGCGGCTCGGATAAACCTGTGCCAACTTCTGCAGTGGTAAGAGGGTCCACTATTCAGTGACGTCACCCATGACAGTGTGACAGGGCCAAACAGTGGTGTTCAGAAGATGTGTAGCTTACAAAAAAATGGATGGAGTTTAACCAGAAATAATCAGAGTTCAAATAGAGTACAATTCATGTTTTTCTGCTAGATTGATCAGGTAGGTATGGTTTACCACTATACTTCTCCTACTCTCTCATTGACATCAACAAATACTCTGATGCGGTTCTAAATCACATCTCCGAGAGTGTTAAGGAAGTTACCTCTCTGAAGTCAATCCGTATCTTTGCAAACCAAAAGCCCTGGATGAACAAGCATATCAGGCTTTTACTCAAAGATAGAGATATAGCCTTCAGATCTGGTGACCGATCTGCTTACAGGGCAGCCAAAAACTCCCTTAGGAAGGGCATTGCAGAGGCTAAACACTGCTATAAATCCAAACTAGAAAATCACTGCAACTCCTGCGACCTCAGACAAATGTGGAAAGGTATTAAAGAACTTACCAACTACAAAGCATCTTCCCCATCCCCCTCCTCTGATATCCAAGCTGATGAGCTTAACCATTTCTACGCTCGTTTTGACTGGCTAAATAACCTGTCATCCCTCAAAACCAGTCACTTGGCGGACGACCGCCCCTTAGTGC
>WMED01007750.1:0-17410 GCA_019650415.1 Pipa parva | reverse complement strand
CCAGCATTGCATTTTGGTGGCCCGGTACCGGGTCGCGACCCGGCATTTGGGAAACACTGGCTTAAAACATTATGGTGATATTGTCACCTGTGGTGTCTTTTCACCATTGCTGTCTTTTTAAAATAATTTTTGAAAGTGTTAATGTAAAGGAATTTGGACTAGTTAGGAATAGCCTTGAACATTTTTACATCAATGTCATGAATTATGGAAACTGGATAAATTAAAATAATTCCTGCATTGATTGCACACTAATAGAATGAATGATGTGTAGGAGATTGAACCTGTTAGAAACCTCCTTGAATATAATGTACCATGTCAATTTCTCATTGGATCTACAATGCATTCTTTCATACTATTGGTGGTTTATAAATGTATTACCAGTGGAAGAGTCCCATTACATCAATAAGTAATTCATTCAAAATAGACATTGAACTTATTGATTTGTAAGAATTCCTTACAAACTAGTAATAACTCACATTGACAAAATACAAACATTAACTCACTCAAATCCATTTACAGATGATATATAAATTGGCAGTAAAATAAAGTGTGAATAATTTGATAAATCAAGAGCTGGTGATTGGGCTAGTCATTTCTGATTGATATGTCCTCATGAACCTCATTCTGTTGGTGGTTTAAATATTATATCATAGAAGAAATGATTAGTAATTGATGAAAAGGATTTGGACAACGGTAAATCTTCTCATTTGAACAAAATTCCTTTAAAATGATTTATGAATTAGAAGACTGGCAAACATTCATAAAAACAAGCAAAGTTCAAAAAAAGTTTGCAAACCAATCAATAGATGGGTCACTGATTTATATTCACAATCACTTGTCCATCCTTAATTAGCATTTATTCTGTCAAACATTTGTAGCTCCTGGCAAAACTTTAGCTATGAATTCTGGGTAGAAAAATCATATATACATAAACCAAGCCTGCCTCAAAGTCATCTTTTTGCATGGAAAACATAAAGGAGAATTTATAACGATTTTACCCCTTAAAAACCCTAAATACATCTTCAACTTGCATTTGCCGTTTTTACCCTCTATTTATAAAGTACCTTCTGAGCAGTTGATCATGCTTGGAAGAGATCATCACAAGATTAGACAAAATTCTGTTAATAAAAGCTACGAGTGAATAAAATTACAGCTAGATTTGATGACTTCTTTATATGACTGCAACATAAAAAGTTTCTCAATCCATTAATCTCATTTCCTAAGTATTCATTCAATTTGATTATATTTCTATGCTACAATTTCTGCCAGCTTTCTAAGTTTTGACTACAGATACTTTTTTGTTCAGTGCTTCTTTCCTACATAAGCCATTACTTACAGTATACAGAACGTAAGTAAAGAAATAGCCTATTTAACCAGACGTATTTGGCTTTCATTGGTTAAATTGCCTAACAGAATGCAGCAGCTCGTACTTCCTGATTTCTCTCCCTCCATATATCAGTATTTAATTAGCATTTCAAATTCTATTAAATATAAGTAACTGTCACTGAAGGTGGGAAGATTCATTATTATCTATGTGACATTGAACAGCAAGGAAACTGGAGCAGACATCTATTATGAGTGGGGTAGCCTAAGTAATTATTGAAAGTCCTGTTCCTTCTCTGGGTATGAATTGACTTAATTTTCTTCGTGTAAGATTTCAAGCAGTGCGATGACTTATATAAAAATTAAATCCGACTTGTTGTTCAATGTAATAAACAGTAAAGTAAGGTTTAATAATATGTTTCTCCAGAGGAAACTCTTGGTATAATATGACACTAGAAGTATAAAATGAAACACAGCATTTCTCAAAATTGCATCTGAACAAAACTCTCATTTCTATATATAATCATTTATTTCCATTTCATGTTAAATATGACGGTTTAAATAATGGTAATTATTATTATTATTACTGATGAATTGGTGATGGTTTTAATGTGCTAATTTAATTTGACACTTGCTAGCCTTTAAAGTAGTGCATTGTTGTTGTTAATTTAGATCTTACCTTTTTAATGTCCCTTCACCCCCTTGCACCAGCTGGCTGATTACCTCAGTTGGGTTTTCTGTGTCAGAGGTTGGGGGTTAGAAAGTTTGCAGAGCTGGATTTTTTAGCAGAGCATTAAAATACTGTGATGCATTTCCCAAATGATGCTTTCATAAGTGATATATATTATGGGCAAAATTTATTAAACTCGGAAAAGCCGTTTTCGCTTTTTCGAGTTTAATAATCGCGAGAACACCCTGAAGTTTCTCCCGGTAAGTATCTCGAGATTTGCTTCGATCGATAATTGCCGTGAGAAACTTTTTCTATTGAATATATCCATGTAAAGGTAGCTAGCTATACAGTATGGCTAACCTGTCCATGGATAAATTCAATAGAAAAAGTTTCTCATGGCAAGTATCGATCGAAGCAAATCTAGAGAAACTTCAGGGTGTTCTCCCGATTAAACTCAGAAAAGCCGAAACAGCTTTTCCAAGTTTAATACATTTTGCCCATAGAGATTAACAAAGGCAATTCAACAAAAGAGAATAATAAGGATATTCACAGAGGACCTTGGCTGGCTGGACAATCCCTGCTTGAAACAACGTAAACCTTGACTTTTATTTGTTTTTTTTTTTGTTTCTACCATACTTATCCTAACACTATGTATTTACTCTCTAGCTGTCTGTTTTATTTGTGTGTTGTGTGTGCAGTGCTCCCTAAGCTCATTCATTCTTTTAACCCCCACATGATCTACCACATACTGTTAACATTTCTCCATCTCTGCTCCCATTTACCCACCCTGTCCACTATACACTCTTCTCTTTTCTGCAAAGTAGCTCACCCTCCTCCCCCAGAAACACAAGACAATCACAATTTAAAACCTCTTCCCACATACTTTCCCTCTTTATTCTGCTACTACTTGCTGCAGGAGATATTTCCCCCGAATCCTGGCCCCTTTTCCATACCTTTTTCTATCCGTCCTCACCTCTCTGCTTCCCTCTTTTCTTCCCATGCATCTTTTCCACATAACCTAATTCCCATTTCCGCTCTTTCGATTTCCTAACTTCCCTTCTCCTGCTTGCTCCTAAATGCACACTACTTGACTAATAAAGCCATTTTAATTTATGATCTGTTATGCTCCACCTCACTTTACCCCCTAACACTAATAGAAACTTGGCTCTCTCCTCATGATGCTGATACCAAGGCTACATTGGCTCATAGAGGGCTCTCCTTCTCCAACATTCTGTGGAATGCGGTGGTGGAGTTGGACTTCTCCTTGACTCCCGCTGTTGCTTCAAACTTATCATCATCCCTCCCTGCTTCTCCTTTTCTTCCTTTGAGGTATATGCTTTCCAAATTTTCTATCCCATGCCACTACGTGTTTATGTTGTGTACAGACCACCCTTGCTTCCTCACCTACTGCTTTTCTCTCAGACTTTGAGTCCTGGCTCTCCTTTATTCTAGTAGTCCTGCAGTCTTACTATCTTACTGATAGTCCTACACTAATTATGGGGGACTTCAACTGCCATATTGATGACTCCTCTCTGTCTTCTTGGCCTTCACGTCTTCTCCATCTAACCTCCTCATTTGATCTTCGACAGTGGACCAACTCTAGCCCCCACAATGATGGTCATTATCTAGATTTGGTTTTTACTAAAAATGCCTCTCTCTCAGCTCCTAATATTTGTACCTTCCCTCTTTCTGACCATAACCTTGTAAACTTTTCAACCTTACATTCTTCCCTGCCACCTCTGCTAACCCCTAAATCCTTTAGTTGCAACACACATGCTGTCGAACCAGATGTTCTCTCCTCATTCGACCCCTCCTCTGATCCTGACGCTCTTGCTCTTCTTCCTATAACTCTATCCTATCTACTGTTATTGATTAGTTTTCCACCTGCAGCCTCAGCCTGCTCGTGTCTTCAATCCTCACCCCTGGCTGAATGCAGAAACCAGATTTACATGTATTAGATCCTACATGCATAGTGCAGAAAGTCTGTGGAGAAAATCTCATTCACTTGCAGATTTTATGTATTACAAGTTTCTGCTTTCCTGTCAACTCAACTCTCTCCCTAGGGCCCCAGCACAGATTATGCAACAGGGCTCAAAGCTACAACACTGCATTCTGGTTCTGACATGGTAACTAATCTAGACTGGTGTGGTCAACAACAATAACTGGATTTGGAAAGAATGTTTCTGCTCCAAAGTTTAGGGACATATTTATCAAATATGCATCATGTGTTAAAGTGATAATTTGCCAAGTTGTACTAGAGTAAATATGCAGATTTGATTTCACCAAATGAAAGTGGGAATTGGGGACATATGGTAAGATTCTGGTGACATTATTCTCTAAAGACTTAGAGAATGTGGCGACCAAGTATGGACATAAGCTAAGAATTGTCTACCAATGAAATGAATATAAACAAAAATTGCAATTTATACTACTAATCTTTGTTGACAATACTGATGACCAAATGGCCACAAAATGTTGACATTGACATTTATTATGCATACTGACAGTATGTTGTTATTAATGCAAAAAATATAACTATGGTGGCATTGTCTCCTAGACATTGTTATGTCTGTTTAGGAATGCCTTGAAATATATTCTATTGTTAGAGGTATAGATTAGAAAGGACAGACTAGTAGCCTATTACTCTAGAAGAATTTAATTAGAAGAAGAAGAATTGGTTAAAACCAAGACTGGGGCCCTTATTCACCAATGTGCGAAGTGAGCCGCGATGTGTTCGACTCACTTCGCACATTGTGTTATGCGCATACTGATGTCCTGTGCGCGGACATCAGCATGCGCATTAAAGGGATTCCCCTCCCGGCGAGAGCACTCGAGTCTCCTCGCCGGGAGGGGAATCCCTTTAATGCGCATGCTGGTGTCCGCGCACAGGACATCAGCATGCGCATAATACAATGTGCGAAGTGAATCAAACACATCGCGGTTCACTTCGCACATTGGTGAATAAGGGCCTGAGTCATGTAGAGGCCTGGCCACTCTAATTCAATGACAAACAAGAAATGCATTTCTGAATGGAATGAGACTATGTGACATTAGTACTTAAGGTCAAAGTTTGGGAAGACTGGTAAGTCTGTTGCTGGTTTCACAACCATGATTGATCTATGTGCAGCTGGCAAGCAGAATTAGAGGATTTACTACATTTTCTTATTCAATTCAATAGAATAAAGCCTTGCTTTGCCTCATCACTTAATGTATCCCAGACTTGCTGCATAGCAAGGGGGGGTGACCGGGGGTGGTGAATTTAATCCAAGTGTTATACTACCTACTACATACCATGTTTCTTTAATTTATGGCCTATATTTACATTCAACCAATTAATTCGGCATTATTATTCTCCCGAATGTTGTTTTGTTTCTAACTCAGCTCTTATTTAGCAGAATTATACATCTCTCTGTAAACTTTCTAAAGAAACTCAAACCCACTTACAGTTCTTTAATCAGTGCAATTCATAAAGTTCCATCTGCAGAAAAGAAAACACTAATTCCAAAATACCGCAGGGTTCTCAAAGCAGCATAAAATATTACAGTCAGAGTGAATATTGTGTACTAAGGAAACCGGCATCATGCAGTCTGGAAAGAAAAAAAAAGTTTATTATATTTATTGCAAAATACACAATGTATGATTTCAAATCCATCAATCAGCTCAGTCCTGGCAAGATGGTATATGAGGAACATCCATTACAGTATGACTGAGACAAGGATGCAATGACACATTAGATAAAAGATGCAATATGAGTTAGGAGCTGACTCAAGCACTTCCCAGACATCCAAAGAGAAACAATTCAGACATTTCAGGAATACTGTCACTTATCAGCATCTTTTCTTTACAGGGAAGTCTGTGCACAAAGTATATTCTCCAGCCTTTGTTCTACAGATGGAATAACCTTCAAATTGCTACATTAGCAAAACTTTCAAACACCCCAAAAGTGACGATACTGGGCATTATATACATGTAAATACATGGTGCTTTCTATTGATTTACTGTCTCCATTTGCATGTTATAAAACAAAGCATCATTTATTCATTGAAACCATTTTAAAACCATAATTCTTAGAAAAAAAATGAATTCTTTTTATTGAACTCACATTGGCACCTTTTGTGTTACGGTGGATGTGCATGGTGCCCTCTATCACCATAAAGAAAGGTGTAAAGTCAGATCACAGAACGGGCTGTGCTTATCATGCAGCAGTGCATTTGTGTACAGATTGTTGGGGCAAGTAATCTCTTTTAAAAAAGACTTTTATGGGCTTATTCATGAAAGTCCAAACAGTTACATATAGGTCCTAACTTGCATTCACTTGCCATTTAGCTAAATGTGGGTATTCAGCTAACTGTGTAATGTTGCTAATTTGGATGCTTTCGATGGGTGGAGTTATGGTGCACATTGCACTCTTTTGCATGCATGTGTACAGATAATTCACCTATTCATCTTTAATAAAGCTCAATAGTTGTATTTTCTAAGAGAAAATAAACCACACTAAAACTTGTGTAAGTAGTGGTATAATCCTGCTTTCTTCTTACCATAAAGTGGGAAAGTCATCAGTGAATTCCCAGGTGATTTGTTACTTATTAGTTTCTACTTCTTATTTAACCTAACTGCAATCACACGATTATAGTTAAATTTTGCAATAGTGCAGTCCTTGGGAGATACTTAATTTTCTCTTTATGTTCTTAAAAATTGAACTTTTCTGACTGTATGTTGAAGAAAGCTATAATAAACCTTAAAATTGTGTATAAAAACAAGGATGGACACTTCATGCAGGATCATTTTTTGGAATTACTTGCCTTTTCCTGAATGTTTAGATGATGTGCTAGCGTCAATGTCAATATATAGCAGGTGTCTTGTTGCAGAAAACTGCAGCCAATGTCATTGCCATACAGAACTACAATATATTACTTACAGACAATTTATGATTCTTTGAGCAATTACTTTACATTGGTAAACATCAGGAGCTTACTGAGTGTTTACAAAAATTCAACTCTGAATTGTACTGATATGAATTCCATGGTATACTGTACTTCTTGTGTAGTCAATGTCGACATTCATGACAATAACACAATTATTTCTCTACAGGGTGGTGCTAGGAGAGTTCTAGCTAGAATTTAGTTTATTTCGCTGAAATAATCAGAACATGCTGGGAAGGTTCGTTAATTCTAGGTACAGATTACTAGGAAGTAGAGAGGAAGGAATTATAAGATTAGTTGGGAAGTCCAGATATGAGCCATTTATTTCTTTTGACCACATAATGCATACCTTGCATGCTAAAAAAAATCTACTCGGTCATATATCAGCTAAATGAATCAGTAAATGACTTTTTAACTGGCCTCTACTCATGTGGTACGTTGTCCTTTACTCTCTTGTTCATTATGTAATAGGAGGTGACAGTTCTATTTACATTATACTCTTGAAAATGTAATAAATATTCACTGCAAATATGTCCTTGTAAGGGAATTACATTTTAAAATTGAGTTATATAGCATAATTGCTGTTATAGAAATCACTGTCTTGAAAAGCCAAATAGGAGTAATTAAAAAGATGAGTACTGTAGTATTATATGATACTTGATTTAATTTATTCATTTGGACTAATACGGCTTAAACCATTTTTGTGCTAAATAAGGGTAAGAATCTTTAGGTACAGAAAATATACTGTAAGCTTTCTTGACACCTTGAATATAAAGAATTATAGTTATAATGTAGCATTCATTTTGACAACATGCTCTAGTTAGAGACCGACAACAAGAAAGCATTTTTGTGCTTTGCAGAAATCTGATGTGAAATCCTGTCATTGAGTACATTTTATTGACAAGTAACCTAATTCATATACAGTGCAACAGCCATGGACAGAACAAATCAGGCTGACTTACTTGTAGGCAGCACAATAGAAGCATTCTTTGCCAGCTAGAGAATTACATATATGAATTCAAATATAATTATAGGAAGTTATAAAAACTATAATATGAATTTTTATAATAGGTGGTGGACCAAATATTTGACATTGGAATGATTTTAATAAATGTATTAAGGGAAAACTCATAAAAAATGAAAAGATTTTGTTTGTGTTTAAAGTACACAATTTTCAAAGAGTTACAGACACAACTAAATTGCATACAATAGCTAATAATATTGTAAAACATTAATCGACTTGTGTTTCTAAAGAAAGATGTTTTATTTAGTTAAGTAGCTTGCAACCCTAAGAAAAACAATATGGGGATTATTCACTAAGTTGTGAATTTTACTGTAATTCTCAAACAGCAGATTCCCATATTAAACCCGTGACCGCGACAATTTCCCCATTGTAAATTCGCAACTGTGACAAATTTTAAAGTTGCGACTGTGACAATTTTCCATAGTAAAGTTGTGTCTGTGAAAATATTCTCATTAAAAAGATGCGACTGCGTCAGTAGCAGCCTATTGCAACTGTCTTTAGCTGGTGAATTCACACCTATACGTGTAGAGGGTTAGTGACTGCATCTCCACTCGGTGCCTTTGGTTGCGATTCTCTCTGTGTGCAGCTCCTGCAAGGCTGTCTCTCCTCATCTTTAATAAAATAGGGCAAGACCAAAGTATGTGCAACCAAATTCCAAACATCTTTTATTTATCCTTGTTATCCCAGCAGCATATCCAGCAGCAAACTTATTTACAGTTCTTTTAGCAGTCATGTAACATACATCCAACAATGCTTTACCTTTATAATCCAATAATTAGTCTCTCTCTACAGCATGCCTTTAGTATATAAGGTTTACATCTTTTGCAGCTTCTTACTCCTCAGCTTCCCATAGGAGAGACACACATTAACTCTCTAAAACCAAAGCTTGTGTAGCTCTCTGTACATTCCCTCCCCCAGGAACTGTATTAGCTACATTGTATCACATCTAAAGTTCACTTGTCAGGTTACCATGTACCTCTGGAAAGCCTGCTAAACTGGTGCTAAAAGGGGAACTGTACTGGAATAACATATTTTAATCTATAATTCTATTAACAGTTTAACACACAAACAACTAAATATATTTCTCTTTTATTAATGGGATATCACTGTCCAGTGACCCCCTTACATATGCAACAATTCGTACTTTAGTGAATAACCTCCATTATATCTCCTCATGGATGGCCAAGCGCCAGCTCAAATTAAATCTTGCTAAAATGGAACTGATCACCTTTACACCTAAACCTGGACCCACTCCTACCTTTTCCATTCTAGTTGATGGCGTGATCATCAACCCTGTAACCTCTGTACATTGTCTTGGGGTGACTTTTGACTCTGCTCTTTCTTTCTCTAAACACATCTCTACTACAGCCAAAACCTGTCACTTTTTCCTTTACAACATTGCCATGAAGTTTCCCTTTCTCTGTCGCTCCACTGCTAACACCCTCATTTATGCTCTTGTCCTATCCCGCTTCAACTACTGCAGTGTTCTTCTATCTGGCCTTCCAGCTTCCCACCTCTCCCCGCTCCAGTCTATTCTAAATTTTGCTGCCAGAATTCACTCCCTCTCTCCCCAGAGGGGACAGCCTTTCTCCCAATCTCTCTGCTCCTTAGCTCCTCGTAAGCAAACAAATCATTTGCAGTGTTCTCCTTTTGACATTTAAGGCACTTCACTCTGTTTCCCCTCCCTACATTGCCTCACTAGTATGCCCATGCATTCTTGATGTCAACTGCGCTCCTCCCAAAGCAATTAGATTTGCATGCCACACACCAATACTGCCCTTTCTTGTCTTAAACCCTTTTCTCTCTCTGCCCCTCACATCTGGAATTCTATACCCCTTTAACTTCACCAGTTAAGTTAAATTGCACTTTTAAAACCAAACTGAATTCCTACCTTTTGAAGCACTACTGATATTTATCACTGTCTTTAATGTATATATTTTATTTAATTCTTAATTAGTTATTTATGCTTAATATTTGTATTTATTGAACTGTGCTTCAGCACATTGTTACAGCTCTTATTACCATTCTATCTGTGTATGTAAGTCTTCCTTCCATTTAGACTGTAAGTTCTTTGGGGCAGGGACCTCCAACCTCTTGTGTCAACAACAACCAGGCACTTAAAGTGAAGTATTCTTGTGGTATTATTATACTTGCATTATATAATGCACTTTTCCCATGTCTGCATTATATTTGCATGGCTGAATTGTACAGCACTGCATAACTTTGTGACGCTTTATAAATAAAATTATACATACATTACATATACTCATTTGATTAATCATAATGTATTTTAGACATCCCAACACAAAATATTTCACCATTTAAATATGATTAAACAGACATTAGCATAAAAAATGTAAAAAGTCCCATATATATATATATATTTATAAACACTGAATACTTAGGAGCATATTATTAAACTGTAATAAAGGTAATGTGCTGTATTTGTCATTATTGATGCAATACAATTATTAAGTATTAAGTACTAGTATGGTTTCCAAACTGGAATCAATAAGTATTGTAATGGAAAAAAGGCAAATGTTCTTTCCAAAATATTAAAGTTCCTTGTTAAAAATGATTATTATGTTCCATTATCTTTATTGCCATCGATAACTATGGCCTGTAATTTGCATAATTTACAGAAGATGATCTTTTTATTAAAAATTGCATTTAGTTTCACTTTGTAGGGCAGTCAGGTCCAAACCATGAATATGTATGATCTAACTTCAGTTGAAATAATGGCAGTGGATGCATATTTAATGATATAATAGAAGAGATTGATAATAAGAGACAAAAAAAAAAAAAAAATTAGTGAAACATTTTTCTAAATTTACTAGTTAGGAATGACTGATTTGTCATTTTGTTTGGTGTTACTGGTCCTTTAAAGCCACTAACATGAGACAATTTGCCACCGATGCTTTGTCAAACAAAGAGCAAATGAGATATTTCTATAATTGCATTCTATTTGTAGAATACCAGTTAATATGATGATAATACTTTGGAGTCACAGACCAGGCCAATCATTGCTTATTTTAACACATCTCCTGCATATTTGCAAATGCGTGGATTGTTTGGTTACAAAAAGTAGTTTGGAGAAGATTTCTGTGTTCAGGATGTCATATGAGATTAAATACATAGCAGATTGACTTTCTGCAGATTCATTATTTGAATTGAAATAATGCCATCCCTTAAATTAATAGCTTTAGGTTTATTTTATGACTGTCTTGAAAAATCTTCTCTGCCTCTCTACTCTTTAATGCTATTAATTATATTTTGCTATGTAGTCCCCAGAGCAGTGGAGTTAATGTATTTCTAAACACTACAATAATCAATGTTTTAAGTAAATTCTAGTTGCAATATCCTTTGTGATTTACCTTTAAACATCTTTAAAACAAATGAGGCAACAGCAATGAAAATGTTCATTGCAGAAAAACAACTACTGAAATTCAACTTTTATTAAACTTATACAATATATAAAGGCCAACTAAAATACATCATATCCACACCATTTTCCATTCTACAATTTAATTTCCTCTGACTCGGTTCTGGAGCTACTTGATTACATTTTCTATTTTATGAGTAAACTAGGATTCTTTAACATTGCAGAGAGGCTTTGTTTGAAAGTCAAAGATCAACCATTCTAAACTATGGATTTTCAGTAATATATTCTGCTGTGGTTATAGCTGAAATGTTTCATAAAGGGCTGCTCATCCAGGCTGCAATACAAACTCTTCCCCACAACTATCATGCCAGGGGTAGGGGTTGGATTTGTCACTGTTTGTGACATACAGTTCATCAGGTATAGCCATGGGCTACAGAGCATAAGGGGAGAATGATCAGGGGAATAGCAATTAGTAAGTAATTATATTTTTTATGGGCAAGCAATTTACTACTTCCTATAGATCAGCGGTTCTCAAACTGTGGGTTGCGACCCCAGCGGAGGTCGCGCGGCCATTCCATGGGGGTTGAGAACCACTGCGGCACCTGGATACACTCGCAGGACCCTTCTTATAAGGGTTCCTGTGGGGTGACATTGGTCGAAAACGTCACCACGTGACGCGCGTACGTGATGACGTTTCAGCCAAACGTCAGCATGTGACGCGCGTACAAGATGACATTTCGCCCAAACGTCACCACGTGACATACATACGTGATGAAATTCGGCTGAAACATCATCACGCGGTGCGCTGTGACGTCAGCGCCAGGGTCGCCACCCAGAAAAGGTTGAGAACTGCTGCTATAGATTTATGTTAGAAAAGTTTCTAATTATACATGATAAGTACATTTGAATTTTTAAGAGGCTGGAGATGCCTCTGAAATGTGTTTTTTGGTTGCTAGTAAATGTTAGTTTAGCAACCAGGCAATGGTTCATTGACTGAAATAGATTTGTGTTAGCAATGTTGATTTGCATTGCTGATTTCCTGGGTTTAATTCCAGCCAGGGCATCATATGGAGTTAGTATGTGCTTGTCTGAGTTTCCCCTAGGCATCCTGGTTTTCACTCAGGGTCCAAAGATATAATATTAAGTCCAATAAAATCTGACCAATTTGTAGTCAAATTAGACTGTAACCTTCAAATTGAAAGGGAATGTAATATGTCATTGCTATATAAACACCATAAGTAAAAAAAAATCAATTCTTTGTTTCAATCCACATCAAATGAAAAAAATTAAGATCTACTACAAATTATCTTAATACTCCATTTTCATCAAAGTAAACCATGACCATTAAATATATATTATAAATACTATTTTACCATTATTTTCCTATTTATATATGGGGGATATTTATAAAGCCAATTTCTACTTTTATTATTTGTTTCACCACGTATCAATACTTTTCAATGTTATTTTTTATTTTGCTGGACTTTCCTATTGCTGATATTGATAAATATCAAGCATTTGAAACCTGAATGCTTTTCAGTGTTTCCAATGAGATTCCCCTTCCATTATAGATTGATATTGATATCAACATTCTTTTTCAATTTGAAAACTTATCCAACTGTGGCTAAGTGAAAGGACCAACTCCTTAGGGGATAATAGATTTTTGCTAGTTAAAGCAGGTGACTACTCCTGGGTGATAAAATTTGACTTAACAACTTTATAAATTGTTTATAAATAAACTTTAATATCAATATATTAGCAATATTTCACTAGGGTTAACAGGTTGAAAAATGTTTCTACTTTTGTAAATATCGCCCTTATAGTGTAATTCCATTAAAACATGTGCATGAAAATCAGTATAGTATTAGTATACCATAGCAATATATATAATAGTATGTGAATGTACATTTGTCATATTAAAAACATGTTCTAGAATTCAGGAAAAGACATTTTTAATTTAATTGGTAGTAAAACTTTATGCAGAGGTAGTTACATAAAGAAAAACTGTAGGCTGGAGTCTTTGTACTCCCTAGAAAGGAACTGCATGTTTTCAAGGGCTGAAATGTTAAGCAGTATTGGTGGTAATGTACAAACAACAAGACATTGTGATTAGGTAAGTTAATAGAGTTAATAGAGTTCTAGTTAATATAAGTTGTTGCGTATAAAGGAATTTATTAGTGTCTAGGAGGAGTACTGATGAGTGATAGTGCTGATGTAATTCTTTCAACAGGTTAAATAAAAATCATTGATTGTCACTAGAGGATCTAAAGAAGGACATTTGGCACAAGTACAGAGAAAACCAACTCTCTTTTCTCTTCAAATGACATTAAACCCAGCCAGGAATAGTGGATGTTATCAAAGCTAACTCTCTCAAAATGTATTGGAGAAAATTAAATAGTAACTAAAAATTAAATAGAGAAATAAATCAGATAATGAGGCCTCATTAGGAACTAAACATTGAAAAGAGGGCATGTGTTTTATAAGAGAAACACATTTTTTATCAATGCAGATTTTTTCCAGAAAGATATGTATTTACACATTACACTAGTAAAAGAACTCTAATCTTCTGCAGTCACTAAAAATGAGAGAAATTGAGAATTTTGCCGCTACAATCCATTCAAAAAAATGCATATTTCCGGTGAAACCTAGGAAGTCATATTGTGAACTGACCTGACAATTCAACCACTATAGGGCTTAGAGAAACCCAAGGGGCCTTTCACATTTATGAAGAAAATTGTTGAAATAGACAATATCATCATCCTAAATGGGACCTGACAAGACTTATGAAGAAAATGTTTAACTTTCCCACAAATGGAGCTATTAAAATGTAACAACATAATCGATAATAATATATGAAAAGGAAAGCATTTGTTACACTTGAAGAAATTAGCTGTTAGAAAAGAAATGATCAATATTAAAGAGAAAGTAATTAAATATAGTACATCTTAATATTTTATCATATTGTTATACTCCCACCAACAGCATTAAGAGAGAGAACCACCTGCAACACTACATAGACTGCACAGGAGAAAAACAGGATGTGCATTCCAGGGAATGTAGTTAACTTAGAGCTTTCTCAAAAAAAATATATGAAAAATATTCTTCTGATTTCTCTGATACTTTTTTGCAACCTGTTGAGCCTAACCTGGAATAAATTGGTCCCTGCCTTTAAATTGATTATTTTTATTAACCTCCCAGCTCCCTCAGGAATCCACTAGTTACTTTGCATTCACAGTTATTGTCAATTTAGTAATCCTTGACTGGGAAAGATAAAATGTAAAGGCAGTATACCATGGAAAGGTACTCTAGGATTTAGTGATTTGGTGATTTTTAAATGATTAAACCGTACTGATGAATATGCTGAACATTGCAATATTTACAACATTTACAACATTGCAACATTGACAACATTTAGATTCACAAACAAGGGAAAATTGTTCACGAAATACAGGTGAAGTAAAGTACAAAGAATTATACATCACTGTTTAATTGCCAAGTATTGATTGAGACAAAAGGGTAGATAATAATATACAAGGAAGAAGGTAATAATATTGTTTAGTAGAAAAGAAGAGTGATCAGAGAGGAAAGCTAAGACAAGATTAAACAAAAAAGATGTTCCTGCCCACACAGTGCTGTTAGGAAAAGGTCATTCTATATACACTAGAAAAATGTAGCCAAGTCCTTAGCATAAATGGTAAATCTGGTCTGCTGATGACTGGCTTTGGAACGTGTATTTGATTGCTGGCAGACCAACTGCTATTATTCCAGTTAGTTATCAAATCATTTAGATGACTGTCTGGATAACTGGATCTGAAAATATCCCAAATTTAGCCAATTTATCTGAGAATTTAGCCAATTTTCCTATGAGCCAGAAGTTGAGCTATATCAATTGCCTAAGTCTCACATCTATATACAGCTATTGAGTTTAGTGATTCAATTGCAGAGATTTGCCAAAATGAGCCAATTAGCTTACCAAGGATTGAGGAAAAGATGGAGAAAAGTAGGGAATGTAAGACTGCTGCTGAATAAGAGGTTGGAGAAAAAATATTAAAAATCACAACATGGTAGTATTGCTTAATGATATCAAATACTGAAATGCCAAAGCAGACAAATCTGGCTGAATTGGATCATTGCTCTTAAAATGTTTTTTAGAAATGGCAATTTCTGCCTGTGTAATCCTAAAACACACAATATCTATTTAAATGATAATGATTTCATTGAGAACATTTCATACATTTGCCAAATACATTTTTGGAAACTTAATGTAGAAGAGATCTTAAAATGGGCACCTCAGGATTCCAACCTAAAATACTACGCTGGAAAGTGAACTAGATTGTCATCCTTTAGTTTTCTTCTGCCCCATTCATCTCCATTAATTGTCAACTAAATAATCCAGATGTGCTGCAGTTTCATTATCTAGAAGTCAGACTTTCTATTAAACTCAGATTGTCATTCATGTTTTTATGTGGGAACCTGAAAAGCCAAACAATGTCCTTGTCTTAAATTTCACATATAATCAGTTAAAAGTTTTAAATGAGGGCATTTTAAGGTGATCATTGTAATGGGGCATGGTCCATTTACAATTTGGACAACTTATCATCACTACACAGAGAAATCAGTCATCTCAAAAACATCCAGAACTATCATAAGTGTGAGATATACACTAAGCAATATTTCTTTTTATTAATATAAAATAAGTGAAAATCTTGACATCGACATAATATATAAAGCACAATGTAACCTTTTCTGTAATTCTTAATAATATGAATAGTAAGGAGCTCCATGAATGTATAAAAACACCAGGCTGCAGGTTGACTTACACAGGATTCTGAGATAAATTTCAGTATCCTCATAAAGTACAGAAGGGGTACATTGTCCTTTATCATAAAACATTTTAACATTCAGAATGAATTACTTTCCATTATGTTAGAAGTTAAATTAACACTAAAAAAATACTAATTAATCAGAAAGTCTAGTGAGTTAGTTGTCTGCCCTAAAGGTAACTCCCTAGACAAGTAAATATCATTTGATGTTTTATGTTTGTATGCAAATGTTGTTACTGCAGTCTGGCAGCATAATAATGCAGTGCTTGACATGACTCCAATGTGTGACTGACGCAGTTTACACTTGTGTATTGTTATTGGTTCTTTGGAACTCTGCAGATAAATGTGTAGAATCATTGCAACAATAACAAATTGTGAATCTGATTTGTTTTTCTTTTATTTGAAACATAAGCTAAATGTTTAAAATAACCAGGAAACTCTAAATACCTTTTCTAAATATGTAAATAGAGTTTTGCAACATACATCAAAGCTACAAACAGGATGTTTTTATTGGGATGTGTTACATTTTTTTTATTATTATATATACTATTTCATTAAGCCATGCATATTGTAGCAGAGTTTTCTGTTGAAAATCTGCTCCAAATTCAATTTTCTTCATTTAAAACAATATTTTTTATTTTGCTCATTTATGTCCCTATATTTTACCTATTTTTCTTTTCCCATATAAAGTGCAATTTAATAAGATCAGCCTTTTCGAGTTTATCTCGAATAGATCTGACCTGTTTGGTAAAAATCAATCGATTTTTACCAAATGAAACTTTTCAATTGAGCTTTTTGATTGGATTTTTTGATGGAAAGGTAGCCACACTACTAATTTAATGTATGGCTACATTTCCATTGAAAAATATTAGTCAATTTTTACTGTACAGACAGTGGAGATCTCATGGGATCAGCCTTTTCGAGAGAAGAAACAATGGTATCAATGTTCCTACCAATGACTATGCTTGTCAGTTATCCATAACTAGCTTACCTGCAGTGCAGTCAATATTGTAAACAACTGTAGCACAACAAAAATACAAATCTAATTCTGTAAAACTGAGCACATTTGCTCATCACTCTATTGGTAGCAGTTATTCAACCAATTAAAACAGCTTGCAGTATAAAACATTTTATTATAATTAATAAGACCAATATTTCATGATTACGGTACTAGTGCTAAAGTTTAAACATAGTTCTATCTATCTTTCTATCTATCTATCTATCTATCTATCTATCTATCTATCTATCTATCCATCCATATCTATC
>WMED01007749.1:0-17410 GCA_019650415.1 Pipa parva | reverse complement strand
GGCTGTGGACAATGTGAAACATGTATTGTTCTCTGATGAGTCCACCCTTACTGTTTTCCCTACATCTGGGAAAGTTACAGTGGGGAAAAGCCCCAAAGAAATGTACCACCCAGACTGTTGCATGCCCAGAGTGAAGCATGGGGGTGGATTAGTGATGGTTTCGGCTGCCATGCCATGGCATTCCCTTGGCCCAATAATTGTGCTAGATGGATGTGTCACTGCCAAGGACTACCGAACCATTCTGGAGCACCACGTGCATCCAATGGTTCAAACATTTTATCCTGATACATGGTGCCATGTATCAGGATGACAATGCACCAATACACACAGCAAGACTGGTGAAAGATTGGTTTTATGAACATGAAAGTGAAGTTGAACATCTCCCATGGCCTGCACAGTCACCATATCTAAATATTATTGAGCCACTTTGGGGTGTTTTGGAGGAGCAGGTCAGGAAACGTTTTCCTCCACCAGCATCACGTAATGACCTGGCCACTATCCTGAAAGAATAATGGCTTAAAATCCCTCTGACCACTGTGCAGGACTTGCATATGTCATTCCCAAGACGAATTGATGCTGTATTGGCCAGAAAAGGAAGCCCTACACCATACTAATAAATTATTGTGGTCAGAGCCGGCTCTGGCTCTATTGGCGCGCTAGGCGCCCCCTCCCCCGGCGTCCCCCCCATCCCGCGACATCCCCTCCCCCGATGCCCCCATCCCGTGCCACCCCCGGCACCCCCCGCAATGCCCCGCCCCATCCCCGGCGCCCACCCGCCCCTCCCCCGGCGCCTACCCACCCGCGACACCCCGCACTCTCCCCCGGCGCCCCCCGCAAAAACAAATGTAGAAAAAAAATGCTAGGGGCTCCCCCCTGGGCAGGTGGCGCCCCTAAGATTTGCCTACTCTGCCTAATGGCAGAGCCGGCACTGATTGTGGTCCAAAACCAGGTGTTTCAGTTTTTTTGTCTAACCCCTGTATATCTTCCTTTAATATGGGCTTTAGGCAAGACTTAACATAAATGTTAATTATAAGGGGGGAATTCACTATGTTCCAAAGTGAGGTGCGTAGTGTTAGCCTCACTTCGAAAAGACTGAAATGCACATGCTGATGTCCTGCGCGCAGACATCAGCATGTGCATTAAAGGGTTTCCCCTCCCAGCGAGGAGACTCGAGTGAACATAGTGAATTCCCCCTAAATGTTAAATGAACAATGTGTATCCCTCTAGGTTTACTGTCCAGTCATAACTATCATTAAGCCATGTTTACTTTATTCCTACTATATCATTATTTTTGTTAAATATTTATATTTCTAGTTCAGCCATTTTGTTAGGCTTCTGGCATATTTGTCATCATACAATGTAGCAGCTTTTGATTATTTTTAGTTTTACCCTAACCTTATCAACTAATCTAACCCCTCACTCCAATCCATCCCCATTCTTTATCTACACTATCCTGCCCTCTATATTTGTGGTCTCACTGCCCCCCCAATCCCTATTTGAAACATTCCTCCACCCTTCTAGCAATCCTTTCCCCTCATAAAGTTGCCCCCCTCCATTGAGGTGCAGCCTGTCTTTACTGAAGAGCCTGTAGCCCACAGAAAAGTCAGCCCACTTCTTGAGCTACTTGTTTATCTCCCTGGTATGGTTAATGGTACAGGTAAAATTTCCAAAAATACCAAATTTTTAACCTTTTTTTAAGCTTACAGCCTAATTCCCTGAAATAATGTTTAAGGACCTTCCATGCACGTCTAACTTTGTCATTTGTGCCTATGTGCATCAAGATCACTGGGTCCTCGCCATCCCCTCCCAATAATCTGTCAATTAATCAGCAATGTGTCCAACTCGAGAGCCAGGAAAGCAACACACTGTCTGATGATCCTGGTTTTTTTGACAGATTGCACTAAGATCTGTCACCCTAATAATTGAATCCCCCACTACCAGCCTGCGTTGACCTTCTGTCCCCTTCCTTACTGGAGCAGACATGCCCCTAGCTTTCAGAGGAAGTGCCTTGTTGTAGCAGCTAAAGCTGATGAAGGGAGGCAGTTGGCTCCGAAACATTGTTTTATCACTGGTCAGTAAAATATTTGGTTATATACCAATCTCTACACATGTGCAGCTTTTGTTCATCTATCCTTGTATTGTTTGATTCTGGGAGCTAAGGCCTGGTTCACATGAAAGCTATCACCATTCCCTGATTAGACATAATTTGGTGTGCTTTCATACCTTCTTTCTACCTTGGTGCAGTAGTGCAAGTCCTGAACTTACATCCCCTTATCTGCCACCTTTGCAGACTTGATTAACTGTGCCAGATCAGGACTACCCTCCTTACACTTTTCCCTCTGCCCCGTCTTCTGTTACCCAACTATCTGCTTCATTTTACTGCCCCTCTATGCTTCCAACACCACTCCCATGTTCCCCAGCAAGTGCTTGCTCTGCAGTATTCAAACATTCAGGAACATCCATAGGAGACGAATATGTGTGGATGCGCTGGTGGAAAATAAACAATGAACTTGTTCATTTTCCACCAGCGCATCGATGCAAATATCGCGATACATACCGGGAGAAACTTCAAAGCATTCCATGGATTAAAGTTGGAAATGTGGAAAAGGCTTTTCTGACTTTAATAAATTTAGCCCTCTGAATTTTAGGTCACACACTTTAGAAACATGGATCCCGGCGAATTAGGAGGGCGGATATGACAGGGAGGTTTGGGACAGGAAAAGGGTAGCAAGGGAGCAGGCACAGCAGAAGCGGGAGAGGAAAGGAAGCAGTCTCCCACCTGTTCCCCCATTTATCGGGGGCACTGGGCAGAAATTTGTCACAGCATATATGACAATGGTCCCAAAAAGGTGGTCAGGAATAATATAAAGGTTAATAGGTCAGAAGTTAAGCTAAAGGTACAGATATGCTAACATAGGGCATGGGGTCCCTGGTTAGTGGCTGGTTTCCCTTCCAACTGGTGGTATACGACTGATGGTGGGAGGTGATTGTGATTGGGCATCTTCAGCTTAAGAACTCATAGGACCATCATGAACATGAAATATGTTATGTTAAACCATTAAATAATGCTGTGGCCTTTCAACTCCAACAAGAGAGTGGTGTGTGTTATTTAAAAGGGGGATAATAGGGTATAAGGGGTGAAAGAAATCTGAACATCAAACCTTCACCTGTCAAGACACACTCACAAGCTTACAAAACACTTGCTTTTATAAAAGGCCTTTTAAAGCTTTTTCTCTTTTACTCAGCTGCAGTGCCTGCTGCTAATGCTCCCTCTGGTTGCAAAACTGTGTTGTGTGACCATTGGTAGTGTTTTCCTCTTTTATCTTGGATACTAAGTAATGCTTAATGGAGCAAGTTGTTAGTTTAATAAGCTTACTACAGTTAGGGGTGACTTGGTATATTCACTGGCATGGGAAGCTAATGCTGCAAACAGATACAGTATATCTGTTATCTGGAGATATGACAGCTACATACATATATTAAAGGAACAGTTAAGTAACCAACAAATATCTACCTATTTGTCACTGGTAAATATATGCATTTTGCTGTGTATATATAATATTTACTAATGCCATTATTTTTAAATTACATGTTTTTTTTACACAAGCCCATTCTATTTCTCTCTTACTTCCTCTTCTGCAGCTCAATTTGGAATTGTAATGAAGTATTTGGACTAAATTCTGGATAATTCTGATTAACCAATCAGAATCCTGCAGGTTTACAACCTCACAGAGCTGCTGCTCACCTGCTTCTTTCTTATTGTTATTTCAGAATTATTAAGCTAGTGTATGAATTCACTGACTTAATATCCCAAATAAATCTACTGATAAGGATGCAGGTGAAAGAGGATTGGTTTCTGTAAAAAAGTAGCTATAAATTCAAAACTATTGAAAATAAATAAATATTATATATTACAAGAAGCATGTTTTCAATAGTGGTAATTAGAGACTTAACTGTTCCATTAGCGGTATGTTAACTATGTATTGTAAGTTAGAATTTGCATGTTCAACACACATTTGACATGTATGATGAACACTTTATTAAGGGAGAAGTGTGGGTACTTGTTTTTGGGAGAACTGGGCACTCAATCTAAGTATAATAATTATGTATACTAGGCACTGCTTCTAGGTATAATTATGTTGACTACTGTATACATGAATATGTCAGCTGGAAAGTCCAACCCTAATTAATGAAATTGAAACTGAGCCCTTAGTAGTATAACTGGGCTGTTGAACAATGCTGCTGGGAACTTTACATTGTGACCTATTGGAGCAGACCTGGTGATGGATGGGCGGCTGGCTTGAACATTGGTTCAGGGACCATGCATTACTATTATACCACAACAAATAAATCAACATATTATATAAGTGTTTGTTGTATGTTTTTTCCAAAACAAACTATACACCCAATGTATGACCTAGTGGTAACTACAAATAAACTGATTTGTAGTCCAATTCATGCCAATATAAAGCATTACATTTGGAAATATTCTATGTGAATATTTTCAAACTGACATGATCTCAACAAATCATCCTGTCCATATCTTCTTATAATTGTAGATTCCCAACTGTTTATTAAACTAACAGTAACAGTATTGTGTATAGTATAGTATAATTTAGTATAGTATAGTGCTGTAATATGAGTGCAGGATTTCCTAAATGAATGTGTAAAATAGATCATGAACTAAATCTCTAATTACTTGAATCCTCTAAAGCGGGTTAAATCCACTACAACAGAATTTAAATCAGCTCATTTTACTAATCCACACTGAAATATGTAACCATTTCAATTCACTAAATGATTTATGAACATAAGTACATCCAGCATCTCTCAAAAATGTCAGCCAATGCACCAGCTCTAGGCTTTATTATACTTTATGATACAGAGCAAATCATTTAGCCTCTGTGGTGTATACTGACAAAAACCTTGCTAATTTATGGGAACCTTAATCATTCATGAAAAAGCTGTTTACTGTCCATCATTTACTTGAAGAAAAAATACATCCTGCAGTATATGTGTTTATTAAGCTACTTTGTGTATATATATATATATATATATATATATATAATTTCTAAAGTGCCACTATTATATGCAGCACTGTACAAAACAATAACAAGTACAAGTGAAGCAAATTAGAAGCATATCATCATGAAGATACATCAGTCTAAGTGCAGTGACTGAAACAAGAGAAAGAAAGGTCCCTGCAACGGAAGAGCTTATAATGTAATTCTGTGACTGAAATCACTTATTGCATTTTCTGTATTCCTCAATGGGGCTGTGGGCTGCTTTACTAAATTCTAAGTTGGCTGACCCCACTCCTATCAAGATTGTCTTCCTTTTAGTTAAATATCTCTGATAATTTACTGTCCCCATGGAAGGCCTTTATATCAGAAACCACACTGAGATTATTACATGCTGGTAGGTATATGATCTTAAAGAAAAAGTGCCTATTATATATAAATATATATAGGTTAAGATAGAGTGGTCCTGTTAGTCCTCAGATGCAAAAAATGTGTCTTGAAATATTTGGTGATACCATTTTTATTGGACTAACAGTCATTTTAAATGGATGAGCTTTTGAAAGGTTCGTCCTCTCTTTATCAAGTCACAAGTAATGTATATATACCCTGTTTCCCCAATGTATGCAATAAAGGGTATCGCATACCCTGTTTCCCTGAAAATAAGACCTGGTTCAAATTTTTCCAAGCTTATAAATATAAAGCCTCCCCTGAAAATAAGACCTAGCTGCAGTAAAGTATGAGAAATATACCATCCTGGCACCGAGTCCCAAAAATAAGACACGAAAATAAAACCTAGTGCGTCTTTAGGAACAAATATTAATATAAGACACTGTCATATTTTTGGGAAAACACAGTATATATATATATATATATATATATATATATATATATATATAAATTCGATCTCCACAGCACTTTTTTAAAATAAAGGTTTATATTTATTTAAATAGCATACATACTTGATAGGCAGCATTTCAGTCAAACAGAGGAGTGTGCTGCTTCTACTTTTTGTTTGATATATAGATATATATATATATATATATATATATATATATATAAAATAGGAGAAGCCAGAATGAATATACATCAATATGGTAAAAACTTCCACATGGTACAAAAAAAGTGTAAGATGGAAAAATTTCAGACAAATCGATTAGTGGATTTAACAAGGGCCATTCCTTAGAAAATTATGAACCACAAATACTGTTAGCTTACTGATAACTGTAGAATTAATTCTCAGCTTTCTCTATTATACGTGAATATACAGGGTGAATATTCTTCACATATGACACACTAAACTACTCACTGTCTGTACCTATTAAAGGAACTGAAAGATATAAGAGTGTCCTACTGGCCGCACAAAATTGTATCTTTATCAAGCACCAAACAAACTATAAATCTATAAACTATAAGTATGATCATATAAATCCCGTATGCATGGACTAAACAGAGAAAGCGGGTGAAGTAAATAGTAATAATAAGAAGTGTTTGGGAGGGGAACCAATTTGGTCTAGTCCCAAAATTGAAAAACTGAGAAGCCCCAAGTTTGCAAAATAAGCAGTTCAAGTGCAATACCTTGCCATGGAGGATCCCATAGGATCATAGGCATACACATGCTATGGTTAATGGGTATTTGTCTATTTGTTAAACAATTCCTGAAAACCTCCTATAATTTACTATACAAAAACCATTTTTTGAACAAGAATTATAGCTTACCTGTATAAATTGACTAAGATGCACTTATTCCAAAGATGTACAGTATAAACACACTTTGGGGGTTATTGACTAAAGTCCGATTTGTTGAGTAAAGGTGTGAATTCACCAGCTATAGACAATCTCAATAGACTGCTACTGTCGTAATTGCGGCTTTATAACAAGAATTTTGTCTCGTTAGTAAATATTGACTTTACTGTGGAAATATTTTCTCAGTCGTAACTTTAAAATTGTCATGGTCGCAACTTTTACAATGGGAAATGGGAAATTTGGTATGGGAATCCGCCGTTTGAGAATTCAACAGTCAAATTCTCACTTTAGTCAATAACCCCCTTTGTGTTAGACAAATGCATACTGTTTATAAAGCAAACAACAGCAATACAAGGTACTGTGCCATCTCATTAATCTCCCAGTAACACTTCCATGTTTAATCATTGCTTTATGACTACAGCAAAATAAAAACAATCAAATATTAATAGCAGTTTATTGTATAATAAATATTTAGTAATCAGAGAGTGGAGAGAGATTATTATATCAGCTTTCATTTTTATTAAAGGTACTTAAAGGTTATTGTGTGGTTATATACACAGCTTCCAATTTGCATATTTGTTGAGACATAAACAGATTTTCTTACAGATTTTAAGATTTCATTGCATTACAGAGTATGTTGTGGAGATTCATTTCCATTTTGTGTGTAACATTAATATAGCCAATCTTCATGCAGTATAGCGAATAAATAAAAGAAGGCTGTCTGTTTGTAGTTTTATTGATTTGCTAACATATATCCACTGAATTTAATTCATTATTTCTCATAGAATTGTTAGCATTCATTACTTGTGCCTTGAAATTATATTACGGAACTGTCACATCTGATATTTTTCTTGGATATGATTGCATGTCTTTTGTTTATATTAACAAGCAGATTTAAATCTATGTTTATTCAGCTTTGTATTCTTTAATTACATTTCATTTTGAATTATGATTTAGGATAGAGTTTAGGTACTGATTTATAACCTGCAGGTATATTTAACCTATGAGTCTCTCTAGCTGTTTATCAACTAAGTTAAAGGGGAGATTGGGGGCTCAGATATTGCATCATAGTGAAAGATAGACTACATTATAGTTGTAGGTATAACTTTCATGCCATTTATTATAAATGTAATACAGTGTACCATATTAGAGAATTGAGAATCAGAGCAGCTCATACACAGAAGTTCATAAACTGCACTTAAGGGTAAGTAGAATAGACAGTCTCAAACTAAGACTTGAAATATCTCCAAATTTTTTGTTTCACTGATATCAGGGAAATCACAGCAATTTACCCCTTACTTAATTTCAGCTTGGAAATGGACTTAATTTAACTTAGCTTGGCATTTACAATGCCATTGATCTATTGCTTCTGTAACCCTTTAATAACTATCTCTGGAAGTAAAAGGATCAACAGCAAGAACATTTTATTGTTGTAGATTTTATAAGATACACCTGGCTAAAGCTGGCTGTATTTTGCAGTAAAACTTTTCAGAGTCTGACTAAATTAAAACATCGACCAACCATTGCAACTTGTTTGGAAGTAGAAATCATTTGTCAGAATTTAGGTTAGATTGAATTATGTTGGCTTGAGTACCAGGAATAAAGAAATTGGTGTACAAGGTTAATATACTGGGATCAGCTTCCAATTATATTCATACTGCAATCAAGACTACTTGGTAAAAAATAGACACTGAAATACTATTAAAGTGCACCTGTCACCTCAAAACTAATACTAATTTAGGTTCTACTAATGAAATAAACATTGTTGTAAATATTTATGTATTAAAAATGTACCTTTATACAGTGTTTCTTTCTGTGATCTTCCCTGTCAGCCTGACTTTTCTTTCTCAAGTTGGGTTGGTGGGACTAAATGATGATTGACATTATAGCTCCTCCAATCAGATCCCTGCTGGATCATGATTTTAAGGGATCTGATTGGAGGAGCTATAATGTCAATCATCATTTATCCTGCCCACCCAACTCAGAAAAAAAAAGTCGGGCTGACAGGGAAGATGACAGAGAGAAACACTGTATAAAGGTACTTTTTTTAAATATATATATGCTTACAAACACGTATATTTCTTTAGTAGAACCTAAATTAGTATTTGAGTTTTGAGGTGACAGGTACACTTTAAGGACCAATGGGGTTTACTAAATGAAAAAATTATCCACTTTTGTTGACATTTTTAATGGTTCTTTGCTATGATTATGAGTCATGTGTTGGTTTTGCATCCCATTGGGGCCACAATTCACTATAAAGGTAGGTTCACACTGGCATTTTTATCTGCAGCGTATCATACACTGCACAGCATAAAAACAAAATACGCTGCCAGTGTAAACCTATGGGCGTACCTGGTTCCAGACACACTAGTGTATGACACGCATACACTGCATCCAGAACTCTGGCCATCTAATTATATTCCAGCGTATTATGCCGCGCACAAAATGTGGCCAGATAGGAAGAGCCGTGCATGCTGAGAGAGCGTTCATACTGTCGCTGGTAAGAACAATGGAAAAATATGCTGGAGCGTATTTTTTTGTTTTTTGTTTTCTTCACACTAGCGTATTATGCGCTATGCATAATACACTAGTGAGAACCTAGCCTATAGCTTGTGTCATCTGCTTTTCCTTACCCCCAGTGGATGTCAATGCTAGTACAAGGTCAAGCAAAATATTTAATGCCCCCCCTAGAGCTCTCAGTTAAGGCCAAGTTAAAAATCAGAATAATAAATGATTTAATTAATGCTGTTCTTGAAAATACATGAAACAAAAAAATTAAAAAACAAATTCATAAAGCATATTACATTGTTATTAACCACTATTTTAAATCTGTTCATAGAATATTAACATATTTTTCAGCTATCATATAATGCCTTCCATATAATATGACTAATGGGTCATTTTAAACATTTTATTCAGCTCTTTATAAAACATCATTAGACATTTTGGAATATTAAGAGAACATGACAAATTATTGCTTAGGCTGTCCTCCTGTTGTTACTTCCACTTCAAGAAGCATTAGAAACTGCTTTTTGAAGGTATTATTAACTGCAAAATGTTGTCACAGTAGAGATATTTTGAATTAAAACAAACTATGCCTGAAATACACATTACACTATTTTAAAAAGTTTCTGATGTGAAGCTGCTACTGCATTTGCTCACAGGAAGAGGAAGTAAAGAGGAATACAGTACTTGTCAAGACAAGACAACATCTGCAAGCTACAGAGAGCAGGGGCAGCACAGGAGCTAAATTCGCAGATATGAGGATCTTTCCCCTCCCCCTTAAAAATCAACTCTTGATGTGGCAAGCTTATAGTTTTGAGAAAAATAGTTTTTCAGTGGGCACACTTCTGAATGTGGAGATATTGTGGTGCTAGTCTTGTATGCCAGGCTGCATAGAAAACCCATATAGACAAAAAACTGTAAGACTACACACATCAAAAAAGTAGGTGCTTAACCATTTATTGAATCACCCTTTAGTGCACTTTAATGGGTGGTTCAATAAATGGTTAAGCACCTACTTTTTTGATGTGTGTAGTCTTACAATTTTTTGTCTACAGGTTGATAATTCTCCTTTAAGGCTGAAAAGTTATTAATGGTTGTGGAAGAAAGAGGAACATGACAGAAGCTGATTTTAGCAAACTATAATTATAATGCTAATAATGGACATAATTGAATGCAGTAGTTTTCAGGGGCTGACAAAAAATAAGGTTCTACTGTCAACTACAGGTACTGTATGTAGAGGATTAGCCAGAGTTCAGCTGCTAACTCACTGCAGACAAAACAGTAAAGATCTGTTGTGAGAGTAATTCCTGCAACATAAAATTTAATTTGGGGCAAAATAAATTTCAGAAAATGTTGGAAAGTGTAATGTGACATTGCACAGTTCAGATTAATCAACTACCCAGGGAATTACTAAAGTGTGTTTAATTGCAACGTTCAAAAGTGTTTGTTTGATGTGGAAATGTATTTGTGATAATGACAAAAATCAACATTTGCTTTGTTTATATAAGAAGGTCACCAGCTTATATGTTTAGGTGAAGGCCTTCAGGCGTGGCACAGTCCCAAAAGGAGGCAAAGGTTTATTAAAGACCGAGAGCAGGCTTTCCAAGTTTAATACATTTCATAGGGTCCTTAGTGGTTTTGTGTAAACAATACAATGTGCCATATACATTAAGAAGACTTAACCATATTGCACATTTAAATCAAGTTATTTCATCACCAGCCTATTTTTTATCAGCTTTTTTTACCCTTCCTTGTTCTCCTGCCACTGCTTGCTTTTTGTAATCTCTCTGCCATGATACCACATGGACTATATGGCACAGTTTATAAAACAGTAAATTCAACTTTAAACACTTTGACTTTATAATGCGGATATATCAAACACTTACAGGAAAGCAGTAAATAATTACTTTTAGAAAAATCCTGATATACTTTTGTTATCTTCCAGAAACTGCAAAAAGTCATGGGGCGAAATTTACTAAAGGCGAAACGATCGCCCGAAGTAAATTTCTGACAGCAAGTGCGGTATTTTGACCGCACGTGCGGTATTCCGATTGATTTGCGATCGCAAATCGATCAGAATACCGCACGTGCGGTCAGAAATTTATTTTGGGCGGACTGAATCCGCCCTTAGTAAATTTTGCCCATACTATTGATTTTTCAATTTTTTAGGAATATTTGATTAGTTGTTAGATATACTGTAGACATCAGTGTATACAGAAGTTACTTTGGTGTCAGTATCCACCAACCAAATGCCTCATCTCACCAGCCTAAAGCTAGGGCATTCACAAATGTTTGAGAAGAGGTGTGCATGCAGGGTACAAACCCATGTGCAAAATAAGATGGAATGAGAAAATATTTGAAAGTCTCTGAAGATTTAAAATAATACAAGCATTAATTTGCACTAGGGTGAGGCTCCGGTGTGGGCTTCACCTATGTGAGAATGAAACAATCATATTCACAAAACTGGCCATATATATATTGCTGTTTCCTCTTTAAAGCAAGCATCCTTACTTTGGGACTGTATTGCTATACAGTTTCAGAAGTTGGTTGCCAAGAAATCCTGGATTTATGATGCCTTTGTAGCTTTCTGGGACTATGTGACTCCTTAAATTATGGATATATTGAAGATCTTCCATATTCTCCTGGCAAAATCATTTCTCATACCACAAGGGTTGACACTCTCTGGAGAATTAAGAGCCTCATCATGCTTTTAGATTTTCTCCATGCTTTCAGTCTCACATATACTGTAGTCTTGGAGGAATCAATCCAACTAGGCTCCCAGAATTTGTGAAAAAGCCAAAGAAACCTTTTTTTTCCATAGTGACCCAGCATCTTTCATTGTAAGTACTAAATCTTGTTCCCTAAAATATGACTGCTGATGCTTTCAGCTACAATGCAGTGTTTTCTTAACTGCTTTAGTGGATTGAGTTCAAATAATATTTTCCTTGAATTTATGCAATAATAAGGCTTCTTCACTTGAAAACTCCCTTGTGATTCTCCTCCATTAACAGATGTTCTATGGACATATATGGTTTTAGATGGCACCTTTTCAGCTCCAGGTTGGTCCATTTTATACAGAGACTTATGTTATGTTCTGCCATATTTGTTATCTCCCGTTCTGCTTGGTTTACCTTGCTGCAACATTTCTCAGTAAGTGATTACCCACAATTTCCAAATGGAGTTCCATTGCCCAAGGTGTCCTGGGATGAACCAGTACAGACTTCATCATGGTAAAAGGACCTATTGTCTACTCCCTACTGTCTAGTTTAACTTTACTTGCTTTGTTACAGTGTAACTTTAAGAATTTTGTGCTTTGGAATGCCAGATCAGCAGAAAAGGTTTTTGTTCAACATTAGATGACCATTTTTTCCCCTTAAATATCATGGAAAGTTCTTTTCCTTCATCTTCTTTATGTGACATGTGTGCTCTCACACATACAAAGTGGTATGGGCTCGCAAAGTATTTTATTATGCAGATGAAACAGTTTAGCCCCCTCTGTTACCTTGCAGTGAAAAACATTGCAGAGTTCATCTAAATGTAGTGCTAAATACAGTACATTAATAAAAGGATATATTCAAATAATATGTCAAATATATGTTTAGCACAATCATAAATTAATGTTAAAGAAGAAGTATTGTTTTTATTTCAAATGTGATGTTGCCAGGATGTTCTCTATGCTTTAAAGGAAGGGACTTCAATTTTTGTAAGACACTTCTTTTCTAAATATGTTTCAATAATTCAAACATATTATTGTCTCTAGAAAATAAGCATTGGAAGGGTACACTGCAACTGTCAAAACAAAGCTATCCTAATGCTACAACAGTTATTAAATAAATCACCCAGATATGGCAGACCCCCCCCCCCCCTCATTGTCCACAGCAGGAACAGGTTGTCAATATTTTTTAGGAGAAAACGCTTCAACTAAAAAATGGAAAAATAGACAATGGGGCACCTAATATGGATAGAAGTGAACTCTGACTTCTTAAACTTGTGAAGCACACTTTAGCATACAATATAGGCCGCGTGGCTATATATTTCTTTGCAGTGTTATAATATGAATGATATATTTTACAATTGTCTATTCTGTTTGGGTTATGGGCCAGTGACGGGTTTAGAAAGCACTGTAATGTGATTCAGAGCACAAATGTTATGTGAAATAATATTTCTCTGAATAGGTTTTCAGAGGTGGAAACAGTGCAACTTCAAAATTGGTTCTATAATTTCCTCATTTCAGTGTTTTGTTATCAGATCCCTTAATGAAGCTGAAGGCATAAGCACAGAGTGATGCATCTGTCTCTTTCTGCTATATGAGCACTGACTTCTTGACTCAGTCAATTACTTACACTATAACACTAAATGAAATAGTGAAGGCTGCAAAATGTGCCTCTGGGCTTCAAAGCACAAGGGAATTAATATTCATTTTTCATTAAAATGCCAGACAGTACTTCAGATTACCAACATCACAAATAAAAGATTATCTCCCCAATGTGTGCACATAGTAGGAAAAGATAATATACTTTATTTTCTGGAAATTATTATCCAGAGCACAAAAAAAAAAAAAAAAGCTTTTAGAAGTCCTAAATATAATTAATGATGGTGATAGTCCATTGAATGTATGCCTCCATTGAATTTGCTTACATTGTAATTTTTATAGAGTAAACTTCTAAAAATCTGACATGTGGTGGTCCTTTAATTGCCATTTTTGTGGAAAATAGCATATTATGTTCTTTAAAATGTGAAAAATAGCATTAAGGTCCTGCATGCTCTGCTTAAAGACTATAACTGGGAGCATGTCTAAAATGGTCTTCACTAATTAATATTCTTAAAGACTGTGGCTCAATTCCATGTCATTTTATAATCGATGTATGTGAGAACAGATACTCACATCAAGCCTGCTTGACTGCTCATCCAGGAGGTTTAGGATATTAAGCCAATTTTTAAGTCAAGTACAAATGTATTACTTCACACTAGAAATAAGTATTATGAGTAGGAACTAATAGAATGGGCCAAATGTGTGAAAACAGTTTGAAACAACTATTTCAGAGAATTTTGAGCATGTATGTTCACCCCATGCTTGCTGGAGTTACCTCAAGGTACTCCATTTTCTTCCCATAATCCAAAAGGAAAACGTTAATTTGAAATCTAAGCAAATTGACCCTAGTCTCTGGTGTGTATGGTTGTGTAAATTCTTCAAGGGAAGGGACTGATGAATGAGGAGTCTGTGTAAAGCACTTGTATGTATGTATATGTATGTATATTTTTATTTCTATGTGATCTGTCAGTACTTTATAAATACCATTGACAAATATTACTTGAAATTATTCATCTTTACTGCACACCTTTTTTCCCTTTATTAAATATTCCTAATTTATTTTCTAACAAAGAAGGAATGTAATACAATACTCTGGCAGTTAAACATCATTGAGCACAGAGGTTATTGGTACTAGGGTTCTCCCTTTCTGGTTTTACCAATAACAGTTTTATTTAGGAAAAAAATTAATGAAAGCTTCTCTTTGATTTTCCTAAAGCGATGGCTAATCTTACTAAGCCCTGCATGGGATTAGGTGGACCCTAGGAAAATGTATCATAGCTAGTATCATATAGTATAAAAGGAAAGAGATCAGTCCTATTTGGTAGAGCATTATGATTCAGACTGGACTGGCAGTTACTACCCTACATAGTAGGATTAAGTATGACCTACCAGTCTCTTTTCCTTCATTCCCTCCTAGGAATTTCATCTTATGTGCTGTTTTAGGAAATGTTACTGCAAAAGCTTATTCAGCACTGAGTATTGTTTATGTTACTCCATTAACCTCAGTACTTTGCAGTGAACAGCTGTGTTACATAAAAGTTAAACCAACTGTTGATATTGCCTCTGAAAATAGTCTTTTGCAGCAAATAAATAAGATCCCAATGAAATCGGAATTGAAGAAAATGCTGCAATGCAGTTTAGTTCTAATTCTGTCATATTGAATCCTGGAAGATGTTCTTGCCATGATTACAGTTTACATGTTATCTATATACAAACGTTTGTATAACATCATTCTGTATAGATCCACACCACTCTCATTTTTTTGTAACCAAGATGGTGTGTAAGTTTCTGCAATTAAACCTTAAAGTGAATAGACTGTACAGGTATCACAAGTATCCCAGAGAAGCTATGGCCAACCAGCTATGGACAGCATGACCTTTTCAACTTGCTTAAGCACATTTTAAATAACATTACTATGGTTTAATTACTGGTAGACTGGTGTTCTCTTTAGATATTGTCCCTTTTTTTATGTCAATGTGAGATATAAGTGACCTGCTGTGGAGTCACTATGACAAAATCAAGGCAATAAACAAAAAAATTATCTGTCCCTGTGGTTGGTATATTTTTTGATTATTGGCTACTATTTAGATAATGCATAATATTAACATAGTAACAGTTTAGTTCAGCCTGTTTTCCTGCAATGTTGATCCAGAAAAATGCAAAAAACCCATTAAGCAAAAGCGAATTATCCTCGTTAAGGAAAAAAATTCCTTCCCGACTCCAAATATGGCAATCGGAATAATTCCCCTGGATCACGGTCCCACCTTCAGTTATCTAGTACCCATAACTTATAATAATAAGTTGCAGTGGATAAGATATTTTAGGATATATGCCAAATAGAATATTATTTATTTTATGGATTAGTCTGTTCTGTGTCTCTTGTAACTAATAGTTGATGATATGTAAGCCATGCATCTACTGAGTGTATATCTATAACAGATAGGATTGCATTAGAAACGTGGCAATGTTGCATATACTATTTGCAGTAAATTTCTCCTGTATGTATTCACTCATAGAGCTTTCTAGCCCAGCTCCTGCACCAGAATTATTTCATTTCCAACCCGAGGTGAGGTTTTAGAAAAATCAAATAGCGGATAATGAACAATCCATCATATTTTCACTTGGCAACTCAGAGAAAGAAAGTGATCTCAACAAAACCACTGTAAAATGCACATTTCTAATGCAGCACTAAATAATAATAAACATTAGTCGAGGACATCAGATGATAGCTCTCATATATTTATATTAGCAATACTTTTACAACAATCTCATAGATAAATGTTAAATATATTCCAACTTTTATTTGTGGACAAAAAAAAAAAAAGTGAGTTTACTCATCAGGAAACATGCCTTGCTTCTAAAACTGAAAGAAGGTTAGATACAGTACAGACAATCAGGGTATTTTGTTTGTAAATAAATAATAGGCTGAATCTGTCGGGAGGACAAGACACATTATGAGAAAGCCCTTGGGCAGGCTGTTATTCTTTTGTCTAAAACTCCTTTGCTGAATATAACCAAAGCTGACACCACAGTTTCCAGCTGAACACTGGCAATAATTTCTGGAAATAATCTGCACTCCATCAGCATAGCTTATTTCATGTCAGTATCTTTCTTCTTGTCATCAAGCATTCTGTTTTAGATTAGGTACTTCTCTCACCAAGGTAAACATCATTCTGTTTTTTTTTAATTTTTTAATTTTTTTGTTATTTTGTTTTTTTTGTTATTAAATTAAATAATATAGTGTGGATTTTATTGGGGAGGAATCGTGATTCATGTTAAAGTCTCAACGTCACACAACAGTATTTATTAGCAGCTTGATGCTGTTTTTACGCATGAGCTTTTAAAATGGAAATAAAGAGAACAATTGATTATGATATGATGAATGAAGATCAGTTCTAAAGACCAAGCAAGAAAGATTTCCACATTCAGCTATAATCTACTGGCAAGTCTAGGGATTATTTTAGCATCATGTGGCATCTTTATCTATACATATTTTTTTTTAATATTTATGTTTGCACTGTTTTCAATGGCAAATTGGCATTTTCATTTCAATTATAATTTATCAAACCTTATGTTTGTAATAAATAATTACAATCGCCCACCTCTGGCAAAGTGAATGGTCATTGGCAGGATCTTTAAGTTACTATACCTGTGTTTATACCCTTCCTCTATACACTCTAGGGGGTAATTCAGTAAAGACTAGAACATATTTCTATATATAGAAGAGACGCAAGTACAGGCATTGCAAACCATTCTTATATACACACACATATCTATCTATCTATCTATCTGTATCTATCTATCTGTATCTATCTATCTATCTATCTAT
>WMED01007748.1:3174-17410 GCA_019650415.1 Pipa parva | reverse complement strand
GCTGCAAAGGCTGAATCTAAGTAACTCTGAAGTGTTGCTTCAGTTTGAGCTGCACTTGGATTTACACAATAAACAATGAAAAAAATCTACATGTGTCATTGTTGTGAATGTTAACAGTGTAGGGTTTATTGCTTTCTTTAATCAAAATATTTACTAGTCTTGGGTGACTGGTGGAAAAGCTGTTTGTTGTAACTGGCTTCAGAGTTTGTAAGCATTGATTCTACAGGTCATTTCTAGTATTGCAATACTGTAGCTAAAATTTGTTCTACCCCCACAATCTGTGTGTGCAGTGTTGTGAAAGGAGCATTCCTCATCCTTGAAAGGACTGGCTTAATATTTATTATATAGAAATATATCCTAGTCCTAGTTTGCACAAGTAGCATGGCACCTGACTATTAAAATCCCCCAATGTTATTGGAAAGTTGTCTTTTCTTGTATGTATAATTTTATTTATAAAGCGCCACAAATTTACGCAGCGCTGTACAATTCAGCAATAAAAGAATACAGACAAGGGAAAAGTGCATTAAACAATACAAGTAAAATATCACAGGAATACTTCAAATTAAGTGCTAGGTTGTGATTGACACAAGAGGTTGGACGTCCCTGCCCCATGGAGCTTACAATCTAAGTGGGAGGAAGACTTGCATACGCAGATGGGACAATAAGAACTGTAGAGTGTTAAGACATAGGTCCATAAATGCAAAATAAATAGATATAGATAAATACAATAGATATATACTGATATTAAACATAAAATCAATGATAAGAATCGGTACTAGTGCTCTGACAGATAGTGGCTCATGAGTGGCCAAATATATTTTTGATAAATAGCACAAATCTACAGAGTAACTTGAAGATCTGTTATCTCATACATTCGTAGACATTGGTACATACTGGTGGACAAGATTTTCAGACAAATCTATGTAGAACCATTACCTGTCAACTTTAGCTAAGACATAACCACCCAAGGGATAAACTATATTGCCATACGGGGATTTAAAGAGGTTTGAAAGACCTTATGTCCCTGAAACCAATGTCAAAAGTGATTGGCTAGGTATTTACTTTACTCTTTAAAGGACTTTACTCTTAGTGCTAGAGAGATGTCTCGGGCAGCAGCAACCTTTTTGGGGGGGATACTTGTTACTTGGGGGGAAAATTCACTGTTTTAAACTTGAAAAAAAATTAAATGGCCAGCCGTTATAGTAGAGCCTAGAATACAAGTTGTTGGAGGGCTAACTCCAGGCTTTCTAGAAAATAGAATCATTAGTATGCAAAGTGTTGTGGATCTGGTCATCTGCTGGCTATTGAGAAATGTTACTGCAGCTGCTACAAAGATGGCAAAGTTCTGTATAACTGGCTAGTTACTGACCATTGAGAAATTACTCATTTTATGTACCGTAAATTGTTTAATATCTCTAATCTCACCATAATCTGAGATTCTTGAAATGCTATAGACAATCAAATGTAAAGTAACATTGATTGGCGTACCCCATTGGTATGATCTTATCAGTCAAGGTCACATCAAAATGTACTGCACCTCTGGGTCTGGGAATTGACAAGTATCACAATACAAGCTGTTTATTTTAACTGGATTTTAAGCAAGCTAGACAATCTCTTTACAATTTTTATTTTATCAAATGCCACTTTTCACCCCAATATATGCTTCCTCTAGTCAATATACACAACAGCCACAATAAAAGCAAGGTAATTTGTTTTTAACCACACTAATTAGTGGTTATGAGTATTTTCATAATTCTGTTTATTTTTCTTGAATTTCTGCTTTTCATTCAAGATCTGTGTTATTACAACACCCATTTTAGAGATGAAAATCAGCATCTGAGAATCTCATGACCGCAGTCTGTACAATCTTGCAATACTCTGGATTTTCCCCATTTATATTTTTTTCATGTATGTGATAGTGCTGTACAAAGCCTTTAACAAATCTGGTTAACATTCTGCTTTTATTTTCTTGCTCATAGTACAGTGACTTCCTAAAGCTGCCCTCTTTATTACCGTGGGTATGACCTGGTCAGCCTTATTCAAGTTTAATATTGTGACCAGTCATTAGTTGTCCACTGGTTCTTTCCTAAAAGATTGAATAAAAAAGTAATTTGAGCAGTTGTCATACAATTTTATTTGGATTACAGAAATTATTTTCTTGGTCTCACTAGAACAGGGGAGACTAACAACTACTGACATATCAAGGAATATGTACTGCATTGGAGGACTGTACTAGCTGTATGGCTAGTTTCATTAAAAAGAATACCTATTTCAAAGTCCAATTTACAAAAAAGGTAAATCCACAAAATGAAGTCATTAGATTGAGTATATTTGTTAACACCATGGCCAGACTAGCGGTTTAAAGCTGGTGATTTTTCTGAGCAAAAAAGCTACCCATAAGAATGTGTAAAACGCTGGTATACAGCCACACTTTTTGTGCAATTTTGTGATTAAAACACAGCATTTAAGCAAGCATATAACAAAGCTTTGTTGCAAGTAACAGATTATGGGGCTTATTCACTAAGGTGAGAATATGACTGTCGAATTCGCAAACAGTGGATTCCCGTAGCAAATCCGCAACAATTTCCTCACTGTAAAGTCGCGACAATTTTTAAATGTTAAGATCGTGACAATTTTCCCCATCATAAAGTCGTGACTGCGACAATATTGTTCATTATAAAGACGCGACTGCGACAGTAGCAGCCTATTGCGACTGTCTTTATCTTGTGAATTCCCACCTATACGCAACAATTCAGACTTAAGTCAATAACTCCCTATTGTCTCACAAGACTCTGCATAGCTTTTGGAACTGCTGCATTGTATTGGGCCTCTTTTGGGGGCATTGCTGGCTTATATTGTGTAGATTATTTATAAGAAACTTTACAAATGTGCATATTGTATAATGTAACATAACCCAGTCTGTAGATTTATAGACTTGTAATAAAAGGTAGACTACTCTCTGTAACTGTACAGGAGAAACATACATTGGTCATTACTAAACCTCAAACTTTAGACACAACAGAACATTAGCACACAAGACAAAGGCAGATATATCAGCGGGCACTGTTTGCGAGCTGGGGTAAAGCTACCAAATCTTGCTATAGAACGTTTCTCTCCTAACATTCCACTCGCTGCCATGAATAAATATGGCCGCTCCTATTCCCCCAACGCTTCACTAGGTCGCACAGCATTTATACGTCACGGAATCTCGCTCGGTGTGATGACGCAGCGGTATCCCGAGAAGAATGAAGTCTGAAGTTGTTTGTAGGTTTCCCGAATGATGAGGTGCCCGCGGCGGTGACCCGATTACGGGCTTAGGATGTTAAGTCGCCTGCAAGAGTTGAAAAAGGAGGAAGAGACGCTTCTGAAAATCAAAGCCTCCCTGCACGATCAGCTCAATAGGTTAAAGGTCACTGAACAGACCCTTCTGTTTATATGTGTGCATATTGTGGGGAATTACTGGTACTGATTGGGGAAAGGATCCCTTGTATCTGCCCAGCAGTAATACTGACTGAACTAACTTAAATTCCCTAAAAGACTGTGGGTGGTGGAGGGGATGCACTGTATAAGAGAGGCACTGCAGATTGTTTCATGATTAGTTTGTTTACTATGATCTTCTTTCTGCTGTGTCTGTCTCGTGTGAAATTGTTGGTTATTTAGTCGCTAACAAAACAGCACTATGCAGTGGTAAACAAACAGGCAAACACCTTGTAGTGGAGGGGGACATTAAAGTGCTACTGACTGCAGACCCTGCTGCTCTGTTAATATCACTGTGCTCACAAGAAGTAAATCAGTAGCGGGGTCTATAACCGCTTTACCTAAACTGAGAAGGCAGAGTTATTAGCTGTGCAGAGCCTTTCTGCTGTCAGTAGCTCTTTAATAGTAGCTGTAGCAATTTGCTAACTTTACAGTAGCTCTAAGTAGGGTTTTTATCTCATGGGAAAAAAAGGTGCACACCCAGAATACAGTGTTTTCCTTCACATTAGGATATATAAGAGCTCCTATTGAAGTGTTTAGTAGAACTACAGACACTGGTAGCCTAGGTGCGGTAAAGGTGGATGGTGCATTCTTAGTGCTTTTTTCCAATTTCTTTTTATGTTTTGGTGATATGACCTTTTAAAAGGGCCAAACCTTCATTATTACCGTATTTAAATTGCATCTGGTTTCCATGTGTACAGCCTAACATGGAATAGGAAAGTGAATATCCTAGGCTCTTACAGGGGTGTTGTTCTGACAGTATATAGGTCATAAAAACACTTATGTGCTATGCCACTGAGAAACATACTAGTTGTTCTCACTCATATTTATATATACAAAGGCATACGTGTAAGATTGTATGAGTAAACAAATTTACAGTATGTAATATACTGAGCATTTATGTGAAATAAAGATAAATGAGACCTAAAATGGTTTTCAGTGTCCTCGTTGTTTTTTAGAAGTGAATATGCTTAGCAACCCATGTCCAGTGTTGTCTACTGCCTGAGTATTCAGCGGCTCTTCTACCTATCACCATTAAGTTGCAAACCATCTTTTGCTCCACCATCTTTTCTTTATCACCAGTGCAGGTATGCATAGAAGTGGTACTGAGTTCTAATACCATTTCTGCATATACTTGCATCCGCAATATAGAGAGAAGACCAGAAGGAAAACCTGTGACCTCATTGATGAGGGGTAGAAAAGTCACTAAATATTTTCACAGGAAATATCAGTAATGATATTTATAACCCCTAGCTCACACACAAAGGACATTGCAAACCACTTTCGTTCTCCTTTCTTTTAAATGGGGTATACTTGAATTATGGGTGTATATAATCTCTTTCTGGGTAGCCTTTAAAATTATTATGCACTGTTATGATCACAGTTTATAGGTAGAAATGTTTACATGGAAGATCATTTTACTTAGAAAAGGCCACAAACATTTCTAACATTTGTCAGAAAAACAGTTTGAACTGTCAGAATAATTACTCCCAAGAATCAAGTAAACCAGTTGGGACAATAACTTTTTGTCAGTTGTAGGTACCTGCAGACACCTACAGCATTTGCAAGTAGTATGAACTATCCTATTTAGAGTAATATAATCTTTCTTTGGTGATTTGTCACTGTATCCCTGGTCACTGTAAAAAAAAAAAAAAAAAAAGAAAAAAATGCTATAAGTAAACATACTGAATTCTTCGCTTTTAGGTAGAGGAGCTTGCCCTCCAGTCAATGATAAGTTCAAGAGAAGAGCAGGAGCTGCAGTCTACTGCTGAGACACCCAAGGAGGTGAGTGGGTGTGCATTGCTGCCTGCATTTGTGTTAAGTTTTACAGTATTCAGAGTGGTTCCTGCAAGATCTGTTTCTAAAATCAAATTTTCCTGTAACCTCTGGCTACTAAGTTGCTGAAAGGTTCTACATAGATGTAAATATTCATTTATTTTAGTAAAGTAATGCCTGTGGTACGTAGATCTAGCCCTATGCTACACCTTTCATCTTGAAGACATCACTTCATTTCTCCACTGGCAATTCTGATAGCAATGGAATGCCTCCTGATAAAGGCAACTGACCCCTTGTTTTACCTTACACCAGTGATGCCCAACCTATGGTCCGCGACGTGGTGCTATCCGGCCATCTAAGCTTCTGCCCACAGTGCAGGAAATCTGCAGCAGTTGGGAGGACCTGGTCAGCTTATTACTGAACCGGATGTCAGTTCAGTAATACGCTGTTTGCAGTATCTCACAATTGGGTGGAAAGCTTTCCCGCATTGTTAAGACCACAACTTCCAGGTTCATTATGTGTTGAAATGCATAAGTGTTCTATAACTTGGCGCCAGCTGTTGATTTATATGGCCCTCCAGTCTGAAAAAGGTTGGGCATCACTGCCTTACACCATTGGTTAAATTAAACAAAAGAAGTTACTGCAATACTAGTGTGTACATTCTGTTTTTCTTTGCATTTGTATGTAACCTCTGACACCCCATCTTGATTCCACTCTGGGAGTACACATGTGCAGTTGTGATAACAGCAGCTGCCAGTGACATCAGGATTGCCATGGGAGATGAAGGTCAATATCTTTAAAGGAACACTCTGGCCAAAATTGCAAAAATCACATTTGCTAATTTATGTTAATTACAAGCTTTTAGTAAATACATTATGGTTTGTTTTTTTTTTAATTTTGGCCAAACAGTTCACCTTCTTACCTGTAAAGAAGGGCTGTCCAGCACGTCCATGTTATAGACTCCATCTTCATTCTCTGCCAGCGACTCTACGGTGTCCCAAGTCTGTAGATCCCCTTGAAGACCCCCAAGAAGTGCAGCCCTCTCCATCCGCGCTGACAGTGGAGCCCCACACTGGCATTTCATGATAGTCACATGGGAGAGCGTGTATGTCATCAAGGGAGGACGCGTTGACTATTAGGAAATGCCGGTGCAGAGCTGCGCTTCCCAGAGGGTATCTGCAGACTCGGGGCACCATAGAGTCACCAGCAGCAGAAAATGAAGATGGAGTCTATAACACGGAAGTGCTGGACAGCACTTCTTTACAGGCAAGAAAGCTAACTTTTTGGCCAAAATTGAAAAAAAAAAAAATGTATTTACTAAAAATTAGTAATTAGCATAAATTAACAAATGTGTGTTTTTCAATTCTGGCCAGAGTGTTCCTTTAAGAAGAAGGCACCAGGTGTGTCAGATCAAGAATTTGTTAACCATGGTTCACTGTTCTAACATTGCCATTATTAGGGCTTGTCTTTAGTTTTCATCATTTTATTTTAATGACTAGTAATTTTTTTAAATATATATTTTTTTACATTATCATTTTGTATAAAATTGCATGGTCAGTTTTTGAACATTGCTTAAGTCTTTATATGCCCATGAATTTTTCACTCCAAGATTTGGGAGAGCTCAGTAGGCTTTAAAGTATGATATGATGATGATTTTTACTGAAACTTAATATTTCACAATCTAGAAATTTGATTGTAACAGATTACAGGGTTCCCTGCAGTTCAAGAACAATGTATTTTTATTTAAATGTATTTAAAGAAGAATCTTAAATCCAAGGTGCCTTGTGAATCTTAAAGCTCAGTATCCACTGCCATCATTTTTGATGTAGCTAGGTCCCATTCACTATGATGTGGTACTTGGAAACATAGGGGTTAGGCTTAATGCCTGTTTATTATATAGTGATCCTGAATCAATGTACAGTGGGCATGGAAAGTATTCAGACCCCTTAACATTTTTCACTCTTTGTTTCATTGCAGCCATTTGGTAAGATCAAAAAAGTTATTTTTTTGTTCATTAATCTACACTCTGCACCCTATCTTGAAAGAAGAAAAACAAGTGTAGACATTTTTACCAATGTATTAAACAAGGAAAAACTGAAATATCAAATAGTCATAAGTATTCAGACCCTTTGCTGTGACACTGATATTTAACTCACATGCTGTCCATTTCCTTCTGATCCTCCTTGAGATGGTTCTACTCCTTCATTGAAGTCTATCTGTGTTTAATTAAACTGATTGGACTTGATTAGGAAAGGAACACACCTGTCTATATAAGACCTCACAGTCAGAGAACATGAGAATTATGAGGTCTAAGGAACTGCCCAAGGAGCTAAGAGACAGAATTGTGACAAGGCACAGATCTGGCCAAGGTTACAAAAGAATTTCTGCAGGATTCCTAAGAGCACAGTGGCCTCCATAATCCTTAAATGGAAGAAGTTTTGGATCACCATAACTCTTCCTCGTCCTGGCCATCCAGCCAAACGAAGCAATTGTGGGAGAAGAGCCTTGGTGAGAGAGGTAAAGAAAAACCACAAGATCACTGTGGCTGAGATGAAGTAGGGAGATGAGAGAAAGTTCCACAAAGTCCACTATCACTGCAGCCCTCTATCAGTCGGGGCTTTATGGCAGAGTGTGCTGACGGAAGCCTCTCCTCAGTGCAAGACGTACGAAAGCCCCCATACAGTTTGCAATAAACACATGAAGTACTCCCATACTATGAGAAATAAGATTCTCTGGTCTGATGAGACGAAGATTGAACTTTTTGGTGTTAATTCTAAGCGGTATGTGTGGAGAAAACCAGGCACTGTGCATCACCTGCCCAATACAATCCCAAAAGTGAAACATGGTGGTGGCAGCATCATGCTATAAGGGTGTTTTTCTACCATCTCCCTACTGCAACTCTGGAGCTCAGCCATAGTGATCTTGGGGCTCTTCTTTACCTTTCTCACCTAGGCTCTTCTCCCACAATTGCTTAGTTTGGCTGGATGGCCAGGTCGATGAAGAGTTGTGGGTGTCCCAAACTTCTTCCATTTAAGGATTATGGAGGCCACTGTGCTCTTAACATTAGAAAAATGTTTGACCAGTATGGGAAATGGCACTGACAGAGTAACACTTTTGACCGAATAGCCTTAATACTATAATGCATCATGTTTCATTTGTCAGTGTGCATGCCTAGCTGATCTTTTTTGAGAAGCTAATATTACCAAAGAAGCATTATATTCCCCACCACCTTTTTTTTTTTTTTTTTTTTTTTTTTACAGAGTGCAGAGAAAGTGGATGATGAGGTAACCATTAATCAGACAGAGCTGCATCTTAGCAGCCTAAACTACACTCAAGAAGAGATGGAGGAGGAAGAGGAGGATTCAGATAACTAAATTGATGTGAAGATGATCCAGGGAAGTCATGCGATGGTTTTCAATACTGAACTTCTGCTAAATAGGGAGATTGTGTAAATGCCTTCTTTCTTTAGGACTTATGTTGTAGATGTAAGAATATTTGATGATAGAAAATTTGTTTATGGAAGCACTGTCTACAATATTTTTCACACAACTACAGAGTCAACATTTCTTATGGACTTTAACTTGTCAGCTGCTGGAGGTGCTTATTTACCAGAGTGGTAACGAAATCATTTGCCACTTCTCAGTAGCATTTTGTCAGTGTATCAGAACCTTTTCCAGTTGGGTATGAAGTGTTGCTTATTGGCCCCATAATTCAGTGCTGATGTTGGCTCATTAGAGAGGTAGACATAGTGCTCATAATTCGTGGGGGTCTTCCAGGAAAAGTGAATCAAATAGGTCAACAGCACTAAAGAACCCAATGTATCAGAGAATCATTTGTGGGTAGTGTGTATGTGTGTGTGTGTATATATATATCTGTTTTCAACTCCTCGCATCTATTACAGTATTTTAAATCCCATCTCAATCAGTAGGACAAATAAAAATATAGGGCCTTGAGGCATTTTCTTCTCTTAACGTATTTGCCATTTTCACTATACATTTAATAATCTTCATAACATTGTCATACAGCTATGTGTGGACAGGAAAAACAGCCTGCACTTAATCTTGCACAGACTGACCCACAATCTACTACTTTGCTGATATACACCACACTGTGGCTACCAGTAGCAAGAATAGTTGCTCTACACACATTGCTACTTTAATCTTGTCTTGTCCCCATCATTCTGATGAAGTGTAGTCATCCTGTTGTTCACGCGGACTAAACTTATTCATCCGCAGGTCTCAAAAATCCTGGGTTCTGTTATTTGTTTGACCTGCTTTTATTCCAAAAGTTGATCTATGGTAAAACAATGTTATGCCTGTTATTTACAGAATACTACCCCATTACTCATGCACTGAATTTGTAATTTACAGAAATAAGTAAACTGTAAATAAAAGGATTGTGTAAATATTTTAAGCTGTACTCAATGTATATTGTGATGCCTTTAAGAACAGCTAATTTATAATCTTTTATATTAGGAGCTGTCTAAAGTAGTTATGTATGACTACTAATACATTTTCTGGCTCTGAAAAACATCTCTTGTCTGATGTGTCAAATGGAGTATAAAGATTCTAGAGTACTCTGCTTCTAGCTTATTACACAGTTTCTTAGCTGTACTAACTATATGGTAATAACCTGGTATCGGACAGTTCCTGCTGCATTAAATCACCTTTTTCATTGTACAGAAAGTAATTTAGAAGACATATGTGTCAATTGTTTGGCCTTTGTGGATAACATCTTCTGGATATTATTCCTGTGTAGAGCTTACACTTTGTGGTCAGGTCTTTCTTGGTTGAGAATCTTATCTTTCACTCATATTTCCTCTATGAAATATTCTTTGGTGCAATCCTAGTTCTAAACATAATCAGGTAGCCCCTACCTCCCTCCAGTGGTTCATCATTTTATTTCCTTGTGCCATTTTAGTAAAATATATATATACAAAGGAAGAAAAACGTGAAATCTATTCAGATTAATACCAAATTAGGCAAGTTTCTCTAGAACATATTTATTAGAATCAAAGATAACACATTTGAAGACTCAAAAGGTACGATGTTCAGAGACTAAAGGCAAAGGCTGCTCACGGTCAGGAATCTTGCTCTAGGGGTAAGCTTTTCCCCATCCCATTAGAGAACATGTTGCAGTAAGTAGAGGAAATACAGAACTTTCTGGGGGGAAAAAAATGGAGGGGGAAGAAGCCCTATACAGCGAGCAGATCCACAGCACATCACATTCAAATATAAAATAAATATGAAAGAATCAGAGCAAGCAAAGAGGCACAGGCAGGAGGCAGTGGAAGGACTGCTGGGTTGCTATCCCTTTCTCTGCCGGAACAACTTCCATGTATTTTTTTTTTTTTTGTAAAAAATATTAATTCTAAACTTGCAATATTTGTCTCACACTTTACACTGACCTTACAAATCATTTCTAATTACTTATTTCAATGTTCAGGAATCTGCACAACTTTTGTTTGTTTTAGTACCAGATCTGGGTAAAAATATAACATGTACCTAAAGAAAGTATACATCCGATGATCTGAAAGATTTAAACAGATTTCAAGTGGAACTCCTCCAGTAAGGATAAGCAGACAACAACAGAGCTATGTGTGCTCCAGCAGAGATAGGTTAACATTTCTACTATTTGTTTCCCACATCTGGCCATTGTTTCTTTTTTTTTTTTTTTTTTTTTTAAAGCTGGCAGGCCCTGGGGTTATGGCTTTGGATGCAGGTTCAGATACATACATCTGCCTGCAAAGTACATGCATGGCTCAGATCTCCAGACAGCGTGTTATAAATCTAATAGTGGGGGGTGGGGGGTGGAGCAGTCTCCTGTGCGACCAACATGAACTAAACATAAGTGAGTTTCACGTTAACAAGCAAAGTGTTAAATCATGACTATTTTTAATCAAATTGCAAGTAATTGATACAAACGTGTTAGTTTGTCCGGGCATTTGCTTTGGAAACTTTTTTTTTTAATTATTTGTTTTGTTTTATTTCTGCATTTGTCAACATCCAACCCTCCAGTTAAGTACATAACAGCCATCAGTTCAGTTTGGTCCACTGTGCGACTGACCCAGTGAGTGTGTTGCTGGTAAATCAGAATGGACAGTCCTGACACCACCCAAAAACAGATTGGGTTTGTCTCCTGTATCATGTACTGAAAGCATCACAGGAACCACAAAGCATCATGGGATAAAAGCAGGAACCGTACTGCAAGAGGAGCCCACAGGACACTGGGATAAATCATGTTGATCCCATTCCCCAAAAGGACCCTACTCGATGAAGGGATTGAAGATAATTAAAATAATGTTTTTGGCACTTTCTGCAGAGACCCCAACCCCTCAGGGTGGCATGAGCATGATGTGGTAACTCTGCCAGGCCCACCATCTGCACCGTTTTCATTCACACGCCAGCAGCATGGGTTGGAGTACTGGGCTGTTTAAGGCCCATAGTGGAACACAGCCATCCAGCAAAATCTACCTCTTCCAGCTCTGATGTCTTAATGAAACTGTGAACCTAGGGAGAAAGGAAAAAAAAAAAGAGAGAGGTGATGCAAAATAGGTAAAGAGAATAGGGAAATATAGAAGAGAAAACAAGAAAAAGACTTTGAATCAACCATGGCTTACAGTTATCATTCCAGCTACACTCACTATACCGCAGTGTGACTTACCCCTTCTTATTACAGTATAAATCGACTGCTTCTACTTTAGAAATATATCTATTTACTTGATAATCTAATCTTCAGTGGCATATACTCATCAGTGGGAGAATGAAAACACATAATGGGACTTTAGCCAATAACACTAAAGCAACTGGAAATAATGCATTTTACCTCTTGGGCTTATCCTGTGTCCCAGGTTCAGAAACAGATGTAACACAATGGAACTGTGCCTTACCAGGTAGCTTAGAATACCCAGGTAAGTTTAGATGAATGTTCCTAGTATGTTATTCACATCAATTACTTAGGGGCTAACTTTAGGCTATGTATTTTGCCAAGTTTTAGTTGATAGCTCATAAATCATTACAGTCTATAGTTTCTAATGTAAAGTGTTACTGATGCTAAACCTGAAATTTTTCCTCTCCTGGAACCAAATAATTTTTGTTGCAAACTGTGCCTGAAAGGAATTGTCGCTGACTGGCTAGCACACCTGCATTTCTAAATGGATTCATACCAGAGATTGATTTGGTTGCACTATTGCATTTGGAACCGTAAAAAGAAAAAACTCTTAAAGGGCGAAATTTATTAAACTCAGAAAAGCTTGTTTTAGCTTTTCTGAGTTTAATCGGGCTAACACCCGGAAGTTTTGATAATAAGATAATAATAAGTATTGATCAAAACAAACCTTGCAATACTTACCACGAGAAACTTCTGGATGTTTGCCCGATTAAACTCTGAAAAGCCGAAACTTTCCGAGTTTAAGAAATTTTGCGCCCTTAATGTTTTCTAATCCCCCTTAATATACTTACAAGCACACTGGGAAGATAATTCATTCAGACAAATCTATTCATGAAACTAATGCTCTAAAACCAAGATTGTAGACATCTTTGTTGTAAAAAATGTGCTGCTGGGTGACCAGGCAAGTTGAATGCATATTGCTTTAAGGAATAGCCTGTGTTGCCTTTCCCACATTAAGCAATTAGATTACATAACTAGATTCTGAGTGAACTAGTAAATGTGTGGCTAGAAGGATTTGTCTAGGGGTTTTCATAACCTATTTGCACAAATAAAATAGAATAATTTTTAAGTTTGTGGTGTAGGAAACTTTTGATTTTGTTAACCTTATGGAATTTAGCTATTGCAGTCTAGCTTCCTGAGAGAGCTCTTATTATCCCAAGCAATATAATCCTCTCAAAACATGTATAATAATATAAAGAACATATCAAACATGTGGAATATATTACCATGAGCTGCTTAAGGTCTGCTCTTTCTGCTGGATTCTTGACAAGACTGAAAAACAGAAAATAATATGTATTACTTCCCAAAACATCCTCTGATGGATATGGTAAGCATACAGATGCTTTTCTACTGAATATCTACTAATACCAATGCTAGACCTTCTGCAACATACTTACAAGATGACTAAATACTCAATACTCCTTAAAACACATTGTTTATATAATGTTTCAGTAAAAATAATTAATGAGAATAATTAATTTTGTTTGTATATAGATTACGGGCTTCATTTATGGCAGATCATATCACATTCAGACATGAACAGAGCACCAGGAGCTATTTATAATAAAAAAAACACAATATGCATTTTATTATAATATGAGTGGCACACTAAAATCTTACAGACTTTACAACAGGCAACTGTTTGAGTTTACTCATTAGCAGGACAATATTGACAATACATCTGTTAATACACCTATAATCCTTCTATCCCACCTCCCCTGGAACATGAATTAAACTAAAAGGATCATGGCTTATGTGGGGCAATAAACAAAATGTATCTGGTCCTGAACATCCCACTTAAAGTTTGGACTCCAAAACTTGAACCAGTGGTTTTTATGGCATCTAGAGACTTTTCCTCTATGACCAAAGGTTACACAAAGATATGTAAAGCAAAGCCAGGAGCAATCCTCCTTTGAGAACATGTAGCAGACTAGTTCACTACAGCTCCCAACTAGAATTTCTGGAACTGAGGTGAAGTAATGTAATTAAATAGTATAACCACCAGAGGGTAGCACACAGTTAGAAAAGTGAGTGCTCTTTGAAATTAGTTGTTTTAAAAAGGGAAACTGCACTAAAAGTACTATTTACTGATCAAAAATGAATTCTGACAGGGTTATGATAACGAACTATAGAGTTCTCAGGACAGAACCCTAACAGAATAAGACTGGAAATAAAGATTGGTTAGCAAATGATGGAGAAAAGGAGAATTAAGAATATATATATACAGTATATTGGCATGATCCACAGTGTCAAATTGAGATTCAGTATGACGAGCAAGAAGATACAACTTTAGTCAGGACAATTTTCTATTAAA
>WMED01007747.1:0-17412 GCA_019650415.1 Pipa parva | reverse complement strand
ATCCATTCTCTTTGTGATGTTGTATAGTGCATCTGCCTGTATTCATTCTCTTTGTGATGTTGTAAAGTGTATCTGTGTGTATTCATTCTGCTGGTTTTGACAATGTAAATTGCATTGCTGCACTTATTTCATTCTATTAGATACACCACATTGCTGGATGTGCAATTGTATGATCCTGTGATGTGGAAGGTCCCCATTAGGGAGCTATTAATGTTATTACAAAGTTTGCAGTGTGATGTCCCACATGGTTTAGCTCCAGTGTTATTGTCCTTATAATCAGTATATAGTTTCCTTCTTATTAATTTTTGCCTGAGGTTGGGTGGTAGTCTAAATGCCAGGATTGGTGGTTCAAGAAAGATTTCTTTTAGGGTTTGATCATCTGTTATTAAAGGTTGTAATTCTTCAATGATTTTATGTATTCCTTCCAGCGTGGGGTTATAGAGGCAAAATCTCTGAAAAGTTTGTCTTAAACAATGAACTGTTAGTCCAAATAAAGTATGATATAATACTACAGTACTCATCTTTCTAATTGCATACATATGTGCACCCCCCATGAACATCACTTCCCGTTCATACTTTGGAGAAAAATGAATCAAACAGGTATTAAGCCCCATGTTACTGCTATTTTGTGACATTACCAGCAGTAGGGAAATGCAGAAATTACAGTTCCGCACTGCAGCAGAAACACCAGCATTACTTATACTGCCCTTTACTGAATCCAAATGCAGGTTCATCCATAGATGAAATAATCTGAACAACTTGGGAATGTAATAATGTACTTACCGTTTCATAAAACTGTATCTGCTGCTCTAGGTACAGACGCATGACACTATTATAATCATAAATCCGATTAGAGTGAAAGTGATTCATTTCAGCTGTTGGTATAAATAAAAGTGCACACACAATTACACAAGAATCAATGAGCAGACTATACACTGTTGTAAAAAAAATATAATTATTCAGAAAATTACCTTGAAGTGCAAATGACATTGTGCTTACTCGCTTCACCATATTTACTCTGTCCTGCTGTGTAATCTTATTGGTGGTCACCAACTTATCACTTTCTTTCACTTTCTCTATGGCTGCCTGTTTAAGAACAGACCTTACGTTAGTACAGAATATACATATTCTAGTAACAGATTACATTTAAATGCAGTAAAGTAGCTGTTACAGCTGTGTCTGGGTGCAGGAATTTAAAAGACATTTACATAAAACAGGGAGATGGGTGTTTGTGCATGTTTACTTGGTGTAAAGTGATATTGCAGGGCAGCTTCCTTCCAGATTTAATGTGTGGACACATTTTATTCTCTAATATCCACATCAATGATAGAAATTATAATATATTGTTTTTATTTTAGGATATTTCCGGCCCTAGTAATGAGTATGTATTATTTGAAGCTTAATTACAATAGCACTGAGAATGAGTGCGTGTGTGCGTGTCAACAGTTCAAAGATGTCTGCAATCAGCAGAAATAAGCAAACACAGATCGATACAATGATACAGACTTTCACAACTACTGTTTAAAGGGACACTAAAGGTTCTACATAAAGTTTATTTGAACATATGACCAGTATGTGGATTTCACATTGGTCCAATTTAAAATGGATAATCTGGGAACCTTAACTAAGGTCGTCTTTTCAGTCCTTTAAAAACAGGTCTAACTCACATGGCTAATTTGAATATTAAAAAAAAAATATTAATAAAAAATGTCTGTCAAAAAGTATATTTACAGCCCAGTGAAAGATGAGCAGAAAAAACTCAGTGCATCCATACAAACTGCTAGATTAGAGGTGTATTTAACTATCCAATTAATGGTACCAACTGTGAGGAGTATATTTCGTAAGCATGGCTTTACTATACAAAATACATTCAAATAAAAAGACCAGTGTATCGACTATTGCAGAGTTACCTTGTGGGCAGAAATAATGTCCGGAAAGCAACTTAAAAAGCCTTTATACTCATGGTTAGTTTCCATTAGAAAATGAAGGTCTTTCTTTGGCTAAAATAAAGAAAATGAAAAGTGAAATAACTATTCATTTTAACTGGAACAAAATTCTATCTTATGATCAGAAATACCACAGGCTTATCTTGACAGTTTATGAGACTGACACTTTTTGCTTTTTTTCTACCAATGAAAAGGATTTTGCATTAATACACGTTCTACACATGGGTCAGCTGAGCATCATACAGCAAAGACTTATTACCAAACCATACCTGTTCTTCCACAAGGCTGGCTATAGCTTCATATGTTTTTCCTGCTTCGGTGATTGCACTGTTCAGTTCGGTTTCACCTACACATATAGATAAGAGTATCTTTCATTATAAAACAATAAAATAAAAGGAGAACAAATTAAACAAGGTGTGTAAATAGTAGAGAAGAGTGAAAGGGGAGGAATTGCAGCTACTGAACTGTAAGAAGAAACAGAGATGGCAGTCAATGGATGGTGTGCAAGGCAAGGGATATAGTACAGGGAAAAAGTAGGACCAGGTTAGCAAATCACAAAGAAGGTGGGAAGGGTAAACAGAGAAAAATGCAGGAAAAGGAAATAAATGGCAAAGGAGGGGGAGGAGTTTTCTCAATAATGCACATGCCTTTAAATTAGTTGGAAGCACTGAATGTGGTCATCAGATGAACTATTTGTTCCTGGATGAGACATATTATCTGCTTGTTTTAGTGCATCACTTGCTGTTATTCTATGTATGTATGTATGTATGTATGTATGTATGTATGTATGTATGAATGATTTTATTTATAAATCGCCACAAGTTTAAGCAGCGCTGTACTATTCAGCAATACAAACACAATACAGACATGGGAAAAGTTCTTTACACAGTACAAGTATAATATCACAAGGATACTTCACTTTAAATGCCAGACTGTGGTTGACACAAGAGGTTGGAGGTACCTGCCCCGTAGAGCTTACAATCTAGGTGGAAAATGTTTTACTCATAATGTATCAGAACAACAATGAGAAGACCCTTCAGAGCACCTAAGGATAATGACATGTGGTATGGCAATGTTTTCATAACTGGAGGCAAGGCGCTCACATACATAATTACTTCCTGACACTGATGCAATACTTCCTGCTCATGTGCAATAACTGCACTTAATTCTACAGTGCCTAACCATGCACAAAATTAGCCTTAGGAGCTTGAAGAGTCATTTGACAATGACATTATTACATCATAATTACTCTGCAACTTTGAAGGAACTTTATGGGATAGCAAATGCAAGCAGTTATTGAGGCAACGAAAATTAATGTAATATGGATTGCAAAAGTGCTGGGCTTGTATTGAGATGTTACAAAAAAAAAAACACAAGGCTGGGGCTTTATATAATAACATGCAATAATAAAATGCAACATATATATACCTTGATAACCACTGGTGCTGAAAACCTGTGACAAATTCTGTAAGGCTTTTCCAATCTTCTGATATTCCTTTGGTAGTGCTGTTATGATAAAAATGCATGAATTTAGCTCATATATTACAAACACTAGACACACTTTACCTATACAAATCAGATCAGAACAAATTAGCTGTCAGTGGGCTACAATGTGCAAATGTGAAATTATCAAGCAAAAGGTGTTCTCCATAAGCTTAATTTTAGGGAAAGGAATGTTTTAACAGTTTCTGATTAATCAGTTTAGATTTTGTGATCACGTGATATAAATGCAGACTATAACAGTGAAACAATAAAGCAGGAAACAGATTTCAACTTCCTGTTACTTCTATTTAATGATGCCCTTCAGGTCAATGGACAGGAATCAAATCTTTAAAAGGCTCCTACTCCCCCTTACATCCAAGTCTCTGCAACTAGCTGTGCCTTGGAATTTATTTACCACCATTTCAGGAATCCACACATCTAGAAATAATAGTATTCTTCTTGTTAAGGGCCTGGACCCTTCTAAACCTTCTGATAACAAATAAATGTTCTGACTCCCTCCACCTACTGCTCATTCTACATAGATCATAGATCATAAAATGGCAGGTGTAATAAGCTGAGTGACGTCCATCTCACTAAATCCCAGTAAAGAAACCCAGTAATCATAAGCGCCAGATGCACAAGTATATACCGTATTTGCCGGCGTATAAGACGACCCCCAACATTTCCACTCAAAATATAGAGTTTGTTATATAATTGCCGTATAAGACTACCTCCTCTTACGCACAGCCGCAGTGCTACCTCACTGCTTCCGGCCCACCCCTCAATCTCTGTCAATCTGCATCTCTATGCCTACCTCACTGCCTCCGGCCCGCCCCTGCATCTGTTACCTGCACTGCGCATGTGCGAGCTCTACGTAGACAAGGGGTGGGCCGAAATGCCGAAATACCGAAAAGTCTGGCACCCGTCTCTCTGCTGATGTTCGCCGTAGCCACGCTGATAACAAACTGCGGCATTGCTGGATACCGCGGCTACGCTGGACGGTATGTACCATAGGCATTGGGAGGTCACTATGGGCAGCTGTGTCTAGCCCAACTGAAGTGCACCCAGCGTATAAGACGACTCCTCCACTTGGAGGCATGCTTTTCAGAGCAAAAAAGTCATCTTATACACCGGCAAATACGGTACATATAATGTATTTTTAGCTCCATAAGGCGCACCTGAACATAAGACAAACCTAGGGTTTTAAAGGAGGGAAATAAGAAAAAAATATTCTGAACCAAATGTATCTAACCAAGGCTAAGGACAGAGTGGAGGAGGAGCCTTTTAAAGGTTTGGTTGAGTTGGCCTGGATGGCAGAGATAACCTATAGGTAATGCCATGGTGAACATGAAAGAAAATTTACTGTTTCCAAAATAATTTAATCTTTTGTTAATACACATCAGCTAGCTATAAGGTGTCATCTATTAAAAGCCTGGTAGGTTGGTATCCAAGTTTAACTGTGGCTAAAGTGACTAGTTTTGAGGGCATCCTGTCTACAAGGAGAAACAGAGCATCTTGTTAATGCAACCTACGTCCTGTGCATCTTTTCCAGTGCTCCTGACCCACAGTAATCAAATCCTTAACACCATCATCCATAGATTTTGTGAATCTGTTGACTGCTTCACACTTTTGTTCCCTGAAAAAAATAACCTTACATTCAGAATAGGAAGAGACGATATACATCTCAACATTAACTGCCTGTGTGCATAAAACTGACACGATAATACCATATACATATGTTACACCCAGGTTATGGAATTCTCCACCTAGCAAGGAGTGATGTGTGGTTCATTGTTTGGTTTTAAAATGCGCCGAATGCCTTCCTAAACAGAAAGGGCTTTTTGGACAGCATTTTTCATGCAAATTGCTACTTAACGTCAAAAACACAAATCTGTGTTCTAATTTTAAAATGACATTAAAATGATTATGAAAACACAGTTTGAGTATTTTCTTCCTCTAAAATTAAAACAGTTTACATAACACATTGTTTTGTCTCATGAAAAACACAAATATTATGAACGTTTCATTTTAAAATGAGTAAAATAATAACCCTTTTCTTTTTTAGCACAGAGACAAGGACTGCTCAATCCCTAAAGTGTTTCTTTTTTGCTTCTGAACGGCTGTGATCAAGGCCCGAGAGGGGGGCCGGCACGTGAGCTGTATACCTTTTGCATTCATATATGTTTTTAATCATGAATCAATACATTTTTGTTTGTTTTAATTAATTTCTAGACCCAGGAGTGCTACTTCATATATTATGAAGTATATTATACTTCGACATAATCTACTAATTTCTAAAACTTAATGTGTCCAATATATAAAACAAAATGAAAGAAAATACGTTACACTTCAATTAGATCCAAATCAGGTGCTTCTGGTTCCATAGTGGAAAATATCAAACTGCCAACAATTTCATCTTTCTCTGCTTTCCGCTTGCCAGTTTTCCACTCCTTCCAGAATAAAATACATCATAGTTAAACCATTTACAATGATCTAAAGGCTTTCTAAACTCCCTAAAAAGATGATCATTTCCCATTACGCACTCAGTGCTAAAATAACTGGTTTTTCATATACTTCTTTTATCTTATGTTTTATTTACTGTTTTTAGATTATTTGAAGTTATCCCCCCCTTGTTTTCTCTTCCCTGCACTGGTATGAGTTAGATCATTTCTACTGCAGGAAACCCCACCTACAGTTAACAGTCTTGTGTGCAGGCAAATGTCACTTTTGATTGTCAGCTCTTGTTCAAATAAATCAAATTATGTTTTAGACTGTGCCCTCATATGCATGAAAGTTGCTGTTTAGATTGGCAGCTTTTGGAAGAGAGGATTGTCCCAGATACTCCTTAACTTGTTTTGATGTACTTTGAAGGAGAAAAAATTATTTGGAGTGTACCTTAATGCTAAATGTACATTTACAATACTGTAAAAAAAAAAAAAAAGAGAGAGACAAGAAAGCCTTTAATGTTGCAAGCAACACTAATTGTTCCCACCCCCAAAACTTTTCAGACAATTTTTTTTTACAATTCTTTTTTAGATAATTCATAAACTCTTTAAAGAAGTAAAATTGAAAATATCAAAAATCGTTTCTCCATTAATCACATATGGTGCACAACATTCCCAATGGCATGAACAGATGAGCAGTTACAAAGCCTTTGGCAACAGATACTAAATAAAAAGGAAGAGAAGGTATCATTTAGTATCTAGTTTGCCAATATGGTAAACAGTAAATTTTATCCTAGTACCAGTGGAAGAGATAACAGTTACACCATTCAACAGTATCCATATAATTAATTATCTTTAGGTTTTAGGCATCAGTCAAGGAATTAACTTATTTTTTTTATTTCAATTAAAAAAACAAAAATCTATCACCACTACTTGTGGTATGGCTCCATTTCATGTTCATGAGAGTTACAAATATGCAGAATTGTTGGATTCAGCATCATGTAAACCCTATTATCTCCAAGCTGCTAAAAGGTTTTATATATACTAAAGATGATAGTTAACTATTACCTGTGCATCTCACAGTTCTAAAGCAGGAATGAATTACTAAAATATTGAATGTTTAAAATACAATTCTTCAATAAGAATTGTAACTGGACAAGAGACAGTTTCCTGCCACTGGTTTAAATTGTTTGATGTGGGAAATTGCGGATGTCTTTGATAATGTCACTAATGAAAACAAATTTGAGATTTATGGTGGTAACCGAATGTTTTATGTAAGGAGACAAATAGTGTAAAAAGCAGTAGTTATTCCAATCTAGTGTTGCTTTGTGTACTCGAGTTAAAATTTCTGTGTTCAGTTAGCTGCAGCCTAAATAAGGAAAGGTACCACCACTCTTCTTCTGGAGCATGATAATCCCATAGTTTAGATCTATGTGACAAATGATTAGTACTGCAGCAGGACAACGATGACCAGATAGAACAAAGAGGGCAGAGGGTCACAGCCTTTCCTCCAGTCAGTACACTTATCTCCCAGCCAAACATTTAGGACCAAGGGAGACTCAAAAAATACAAAATACTCAAGCAACCTTTTCAGATCACGCTGGGATAACACAGATCATCCAGCTTAGCACAAAGTGTATGTATGTATGTATGTACACAGAAACAAAGATATAACTAATAACAATAATTTATGTATATATAGTTTTAGTAGCTTAGCATAATTACACACCTTCTCATCCCGAAAATTAAGAAACTGTTGGAAGACTTCACTTTCAGAGACTACAGGGTGCCGACACATTCTGGACAACCATCCCTGTAGTCTCTCCATTCGCATTTTAATGAACTCTTCCTCAAAGCGGCCTGTGAAACAACAACAAAGACTCGCGTGAAGGTTTAACATTTTCACCAGGTAAATTGGAAATACCGGTAATGCATGGTAAGAAATAGTAATCATGTGTTTTGTTACTTCTAAAGTTACAACCACCATGTACAGTATATCCCTATGTTAATTTCAATCATTTATGCTTGTGTAATGAACACTTTGTTATGACAAAATTAGCAATATAAGCTGTGCTTATTATGCCCTTAGTGGTAAAACAACCACTTTTGTAATATATTTCTAAATCCCAGTTTTGAAGTCATTTAAAATAGAAAGTTCCTTTCTTCCTTTTGTTCAGTGCCCTCTACTAGCAAGAGAGATTACAATAAGTAGCCTCAGTGCCCATTTGCATGCTGGAATATTTTTTCACAGAATCCTTTGAGCTTCTTCATACTGGACTTTCACAAAGCTTGGTTCTATAACTCCCTCAAGCTAAGCCACTTCTCCTTGCTGCTGCTTCAATCCCTGCTTCTTTGGGAATGATTTTCCGACCATTTCTGGAATTGGCATTTTCTTTAATTAAGTTGCAAATAAACAGTCAGTAAATTTCACAGAAAGAATATTGGCTCAAACTGTCATTAAACTGATTTATAAAGAAGATGGGAGGAAGACTAACAGTTGAGAAAAGCCTGACACAAAGGATTTTGAAAAAGCTCTTTTAGCACCAACAAGCTTTGCAGTGGATCGGCTGAACAACTAGACGTCCAGTCCAGGAAGTAGAAGAAATCTTATTAGAGTTCCTTTCCAGCAGGCAAAAGAGAGACCAGGGACATAGGCTATTTTCTCTTTTGCCAAAGCAAAAGGAACAGAAAGTAAAGGGAAATAGACGGAGAGAGTTAATTTTAATTGAAATAACGTAGACATGTTAATTATAAAGTAACAAATATAGATTATAAAAATAGCATATTGTGACCCTAAGGACAAAATCAACACAAGTAGCCCCGAAGGATTTTTGAGGACAGCAGTATGCTGCATAAGCAAACCTCTTGTTTGTTCTATAAAAGAAAGCAATATTATTTTACAGATTAAACAGAATGTCCTGAACGTTTATTCCACACAATCAAAAGGCACAAAAGTGAATTTACCATTTTGTGTGGGTATGTGTGGTGTGGTTATGTAAGCTTTGTTTTGGAGACAATGAATTTACTAAATGAAAGATGCTGATCATTTAGAAGCAGGGGATTTGGAAAAAACCCCAAAATCTTCCATGACCAGTCTATGATTAATAAAACAGCTTGGGCACACCAGTGCTTTGTTTGTTTTTCAGTCCAGATACTCATTTATTGTAAACATCATAAATACCATTCACACAGTTTCACTACTAAAAAGCAGCTAAAAATACTCATTTGACTTTAATTTTATGCTTATGCTGACTCAATCCCCTTGCATGTGACAATGAATGTGAGTTTCCTGTTTGCTTCATATGATTCATCTGGCATTGACTTGGATGTTAAAAGGCTCTTCGCCAGAAATAATGGGAAAACGCTTTCAACTACAAACTACAGGAAAACTTTTCCACTCTAAACTCTCCTAGGAAGCTGTACACCTAAACTAAACAGTAACAAAAGAGTAAATGTAAATATAATTTACATTTAAAATGTGAGCTGAAATGGGGAATAAAACTTACCACTAGCAAAGCTATTTAATAAAAGAGTGGTTTGCAGTCAGTGGTAAATTTATAAGGAGCAATCTGTTATCATTGCCTCTGGAGAGGGAACAAGTGGGGAGTACAAGAGCTCCCTCTAAGGAACGGTTCCCCAGGATATTAGTAAAGAAAATACTCTGATCGTTAAGTCTCTGCACAATGCGGCCAAAAGGACAATTTGAAACAGATATTTATTTTTTATGATTTCATACTTATTTGCTTTTCTGGCTGCTGGGGGGTCGAAATCAATTATTCTGTACCTTGTTTTTATTCTTTAGATTTGTTTTGAGGAGTTATCTTTAGGCTAATCCCCTAAAATCACTGTCTGGAAGCTAGTTTAACTAATTCTATAAACCAAAGTACCAAATCAATGTAAACAAGAGACATTAGGAACAAAATGTTAACTCAATAACACCTGTAAAAAAAAGACCAATTGCAATTTATTTTACTAAAATGCTATCTACTACACAATCAACATTAAAATAAAGGTAAACATTACCTGTATATGGTAGGTTTCGAATGCTATTATTTGCTGGAAAAAGAGGGACTAACAGTAGCCATCATTTTAATTGGACTATTAATGGTTCTGAACATAGAACATTCAAGTTAACCAGCTTCTAGACACACTTTCTAAGGACTTTCATAGAGAATTCACTCTCCAAAAAATGGCAATCTTTCCACTTTCATAAATACTCCTCAGAAAAGTTTACAACTTGAATATAATATTTTTTAGGCTTGACAATTACCAAAAGTGGTGTGGTTCCATCATATAGCTGATACTATGAACAAATTAGCTTAATTACATGAATGAGCTAATCTGAAATACTGTTATACTGGATTTAGAAATTAAGTAAAGGGGTCATCTGCAAAGTGAAAACAAAGTGATTACTAATAATAGATAAGGAACCATTATCATGCCCCCTTTAATATCTATTTCATTTCTGCTGGTCTATTAGATTGTATTTTATGTGGGGAAGGGTTCTTGCATACCCTTGCTTATCATATATAGTAATTTTTCATTACTTTATCTCTTTGGATTATAGTTACAACTGCATGAATGGATTTCTGCTTAACAGTTACGGTATGCAAGGCTTTTCGCCTTTGATTTCAAGAGGATCAAGAGATTTGCAGTACAACAGTAAAGAATTCTTCTTAACAAATAGATCACTGAAAATTCACTATGCTCCTCACAACTCTAATTTACATGAGGTAACACAAGCAGACAAATAATGGAAATGGAATGCTGAAAAGCATTTGTAGTGGTTATTTCATAGAAATCAGATGAAATGAGGTTGAATAAATCATTAAGAGGTCTTTTAAATTTGCAATACGACTTGCTTTCATGGAGTGTACATTACTTGCCATTCAGGTAGACCTGTCCTTCAGTAATAATGAATAAAGAAAAGGCAGGCTGACAGGGAAGATGACAGAGAGAAACGCTGTATAGTTAGTACATTACTATAGCCTAAATTAGTATTAAAGTTCTGAGCTGAAATGTGCACTTTAAGAGGCACAGGGAAGCAAATAGTTGGATAAAAAGAGTAACCTTTCCACCTTAACCTTTACAGTACACATGCGGCATCGCTATTCACTTTTGCTACATTCAACTCACTTGCAATAAACCAATTTTTAATTAACAGCCATCTATGCAGCATGTGCATTTTCTAAGTATTTAAATGAAAGGCAATGATTTGGCACCTAATTGTATTCTAGCATGACTGCTTCCATTTGCTGTTAGACACTAAAAGCTTTCAGTCCAGCACTTTTCATAGATACAAAGAATTGTAGCATGCCAGCACATCTATGTATATTTGTGAGGAGACTGCATATAAACATAAATGTTAATGCATGATGTTGTAATATTAATAAAATATTCAGATTAGAAAAGGAATCACACAAATTATATACACATAAAGAGATTTGATAATGTTTTAATCACCTGGAGATAAGCATTCAGCGATAAATCGGCTTTGGTAGGTTTTTTTACAGTTTTATAAACATGATATTTACCTGTTACTTGTTTGTCTGGCAGAGAAGGAATGGGTATGGCTAAGCCAAACTTGACAAGCAGGCGCTCGTACAACCAGTCAAAGTGCTTATACCTGTGGTTTACTGAACGGTTAGTGTTCTAGAAAATGAGAATAAAGGTTTTAAATACTTGTACATTCCAGAGAAAATAAATCATTGCTTTGTAGAAAATCTAAATCCCTTATAGGACAAATAAGGATGACAAAATCATGACCAGAAAGAAAATAATAATAATATTAATGTTGTTAAAGTGATATAAGGGAGAAGAAAAGGTTTAGTTAACATTATGGAGCTACCAACTGATCAGAATAAGGATACTGAATAGGTTTCAAGGACACACGGTAATGGAAATCAATGACTAAAGTCCTAAAATAAACCCATATTTCATTACCCTTGTAAAAATACACCAGACAATATTAAATATGCTTTGTAAACACCGCTATATTCATGCATCAACACAGAGCTGCAGATCCAGCAGAGGTTCTAAATAACATCGGCAGATCAGCTTCCCAATTGGTCAATCATGGAACATGAAATCCCACCCTTATTAGCTAGGGGATTAAGCTGCAGATTTCACTAGGGGAGCATTTTATTCAGTTTTATTTTATTTATTTTTTTAATAAAAAAAAAACAATCAAGATTGCCTTGAACAGCAATTTTATTTTTACAATACAGCCCTTTACTGTCCTGCTCCTGATGCATTCACAGAAAGTTTATGTCTGTTTCTTTCAGCTTGCCACAGGCTAGGTAAGCTATTATAAATTGCTGCTAAAAGCAGGTCATATTGTCCCTGAGATATTGACAACTGCCAAAATACGTACTATTGGTATACATGTATATATATTTTCCAGTGTTATGTCTTTTTACTTACTGTTGTTGTGAGTTGGTATTCAATGTAACTTTTCAGACCATACATCTTGGTTCCTTTACGGGGATCTGCTACAATGCAATCAAATGTAGACGTTGGGTAGACCCACATTGGACCATAATCTCCAATCTACAAACCAGGTACATAAATAAATGATGTTGTCAAAACAGAGACTTTGGGGGTTATCCTCTAAAGTCTGAATTGTCGCATAAAGGTGTGAAGTCACCAGCTAAAGACAGTCACAATAGACTGCTACTGTCGTAGTCGCATCTTTATAATGAGAATATTGTTGCAGTCGCAACTTTACTATGGGCGAATTGTCGCAGTGGTGGATTTCTTATGGGAATCCATGGTTTGAGAATTCGAACTTTAGAGAATAGCCCCTTTATTGGGCAAAATTCTTTTAATTGAAAATACATTTATATTTACAAAGAAAACAAAGAAAACAGTTGTATGTAATCCTTATTAGAAAGTCTCATATGCTGCCATTAATATACGTTTCTCAAGAGGCTAACCTTAGGAGCATGTACTAGGGGAGGTTTGGCCAGGTTTGGGGATCCACATGGAATCAAACAGCTTGTAAATTGGCTAATGTGACTACTGCATAGAGACACAGTGTTACATAACTCCTATAGGACTTTAGGACAGTCCATGATTAAACAGTGCACTGCACTGATAAAACTGCTTCTGTCAATATAAGTAATGCAACTGCATTAATTATGCCGATACAGAAGTATTATGAGCTTGCACTGCTTGGTGTCGCACTCTCGAAGTAATCAAAGGAAAAAAAAACATAAGCAGTAGAAATGTCAGTTTTACCTTGGCTTTAATCAACCTGGCACTTGTCAATATCCTTTTGCAAGGTCCAGTGTAGCTATATATATATATATATGGGGCAGCATCCAACCTTTTAATTAAAGGAGTACTACCTAATTATTGTTACCAATCACCTCCTTTGCATCAGCGCTGCCTCTGCTTCAAGATAAAGCCAATCTTCAGGTCACACCCTGCTCTTAGGTGTCCGTAGTAATATCAAGAAGCCCCCCTCCCCCCAAGCTGGCTTCTATAAACTAGCTAAAATTCTCCGAAGTCAGTGGAAGCCTGAGACATCTCACATATTACAAACTATAAATATGGTAACCTACAGTCTTAATCCTTTACATATTTACTTCTATAATAATCATTTTAAAGGGGAACTCTAGCTTCTGGACCTTTCATGCAAATGTAAACACAATTCTGTTTATTTTAGGATTTGAGAGAAAACATAACTATTCAAGCCTTAAGCCTATTTCCCAGTTTCCAGATTCCCTGTAATCCCATGTACCTCATGGGTTACTGCTTTGTGAAGGACAAATGCAATGTCCAATCACGGGTATTTGACATGGATACTCAGTCATTTAGAGGTGACCATACAGATAAGGAAGCGGTGTTTGGTGGCTGACAAAGAAAAGATTGACAAAGAAGCAGAGCATATAGAATTCATCATCTTCATTTTTTTTCTATGTGTGGCCCATTTATGTGGGGGAGTTTGAAAACCCTGCTCTAAAAACTGGAAGAACTTTTAAAGTAGGTTGTTGGTTGTACACTTCAGAACTGATATGTAGACTGTAATTGTACCATTCTCTCTACCTTCTAACCACAACAGTAGGGTGCTTTGTACTTTCAGGGGCCAGCAGTTACTGCTGTACATTTTCTGAACCATCTCACACTGCTGTCTATGAAACCAAAAGAGAGACCTTATATTTACTCTCAATTGTGCAGCAGAGACATACTTTAGAATGCAGTATCTAGCGTGACATCAGGTGGGCCCACTCATTGGGTGAAAAATATTTCCTTAATGTCTTATCTCATGCACACTTATTAGTGTCATTCTTTTAATACATATAAACAGGTAATAGAACATAGAACTTCATTTCAGGAGACAAATTAGCCCAATTGGAAAGATTTTGTTTCCCAGCAGTTGCTTCATATCATTCATTCCTAAGCATGAGTCACTACATTTGTATATGATGGGAAAACAGTCACACAAATAAACATTATTATACAAAAGTATACACAGCAAGGGATAAGAAGCCACATGTAGCTCAATAAAGACAAACATTCATCCAAATGCATAAACGGTAAAGAACTGGAAAACATATTCAGGAAGGTATTTGGAAGTCCAAAGACACAACCACATACATCCATATGCATTTAAATACTAACAAACCATTTACTACTGAAAAATATATAGCCAAAGGCCAAACTATCACTAACTGCATCATTATCCCAAATGTCAGAGCAAATATTAATTTGATTTAGATTTCTCCGTTTTTTTCACTTTGCATCTTTTGCAAATTGTTTAAAATAAGCTATTAAAAGGGATACTAAAGCCTATAAAAAAACGCTTTCTATTTACTAGCCACCTAGTACAAGGTTTAACATTACAAGTTTAAATTTACAGATTTTGCAGAATAATCATAGCTATAGAAAAAACAAAACAAAACAAAAAAACAAGCACTTGGAGCAGAGGTTTTCTCTTGCACCTGCCTTACATTTTTGCACAGTTCTGTGGCTAAAAGTTCATTCACTACTGTATCTTTCTGGAATAATTTTGATTAAAATAGTGCAAATGGCAACAAAAATTATGTGGATAAATCAAGATCATAAAGGGATGTAAACCCAAAAAAGAAAAGGATGTATGCGCCAAAAACAAGGTATGATCTGATTTTGCAATTGGAAAAACTATAATATAAAGGCAGACGAGTTAATTTAAATTAAGGCTCACACTGAAATTCAAAAATCTGCTAGTTTCTCTGCTAGTGACCCACCACATAGATATTAATGGGGGTTACAAACAAAACAATAGCATAGGAAATCAACCACAATGTAGTACATTATCCAACTTGTAATGCATTCACATTAAAACTAAGTCGCATTGTGTGCAATATCACTCATTTCGGTTAGAATGGCACAATGTTTCAAGTCTGCACCCTACACCCTGTAAACAGCATGATGGACAAATATTAGCTTTCATTCTGAGAAAAATGAAATTTTTACATAAATTAAAGTATCAAAAATTGCAGAAAACCTGAAAGAAAAAAAAGTTCAATAAAAACTTACAATAATGGCAATTTTTTCTTTGGGTTTTACTAGCTGCTTAGCCATGAGATACTGCTCGACTCCAGATTTTGCAAAGCCAGGAAATCTAGAAATAAGGAAAAAGTAATGAATTTAGGAGTGCATCCCTGCCAGAATATTGTATGGATTGTTTTGAGTCTTTAATCATTACATGTTTGGGATCTATACATTACATGCTTTACATTTAAAATAAACAGAAGTATATACAGAAGGTTAAAGGAACATGTTGGGAATGCTACTGCTAATACCACTAACAGTATTTGGTGTAAAAGCCTTGCATTTAATATATTCAGGTTACTTGGCTTCTGTATAAATTCCTCGATGCTCGATGTATCCGTCTAGACCAGCATGTTTTTAACACTATTTGTATTTATGTGCATCACTGACAGGGTTAACTTTGTTAATTATGTTCATGGGTGAAGGATCATGTCATGTGTGTGGTGTATTTAAACCTGTGTCTTATTCTGTGGAGTTTGTCTTGATAAAGGCCCAGTTACTGGGCTGAAACATCCATTTGGGATATTTTTGTCATGTAATTTATATTAAAATATTGTTTTGCCTTAAGTCCTTGTGTGCATGGATTATATTCCATATTATATTATATTATATTATATTATATTATATTATATTATATTATATTATATTATATTATATTATATTATATTATATAATATAAGCTGAAAAGGCAGGTGCAAGCAATGAGACCTACAAACATGGCTCAGTTACACCAGTCCTGTCAGGAGTATCACTACCTAGCACTTAATTTGATGTAACCTTGTTATATTTACTTGTATTGTTTAATGCACTTTTCCCTTGTTTGTATTGTACTTGTATCGCTGAATTGTACAGCGCTGCGTAAATTTGTGGCGCTTTATAAATAAAATTATACATACATACATACAAATGGACCAAAATTGTGAGAAGCTTGTGGAAGAATATCCAAAATGTTTGACTCAAATCATACAGATTAAGGGCAATGCTACCAAATAATAATGAAATGTAGGTAAACTTTTCACTTTGCAGAAAGTATTAAAAATGCCTTTAAAAATTCTCTCATTATTCTGGCATTTGGCAAATATAGAGAATTTTGGTAATCCTAACTGACATGTTAGATAGTGAGAAAAACAGTCATATGTGTGTGTTTATATAGTGTATGTAAACTTCTGGTTTCAACTGTATGTGTATGCTTTCTTTACTTGCTGAGAGGTATTTTCATAGATGCTGGACGTCCAGCTCCACGTTGGGCTGCCCCAGTTTCAGAGGTTTCTGAATCTTTGTAGCCAAGGTAACCAGGGGGAGAAGATTTTGTGTCATCCCAATCATCATCCCAATCGTCATCATCAACAGCTGAAAAAAATAATATACTTTGTTACTCCACTTCAGTTAAAAAAATTTAAAGAAAATACATGAAAGCATTTTGCTAAAAAAAAAAAAACAGCACTGATTAGATTTGTAATACATGTAGAGTGATTGAGGTGGCCAAAAGCCTAATTTTTTGGAAGTAACCCTGTGCATGAGTGATGAAATCTATATAAACCATGTCATACAGATAGTCTATATTACAACCACAGAGCAAGACAAGACCTGCTTTGTTGTTAAAAAGGGGGACCACCCTTATGCAAGCACAAAAAGTGACTAAAATATAATTATTTTTTTACCCATACTATTATAATATTAATTTTTTACCCATACTAATAATATTTAATACCACCAAGAAAACCTTTCATTTTAGTGTTCATTTAAAGTAAACCAGCCTTGCCAATTTAGTCAAACCCAGTTAGACAATGAAGTGTTGAATTATTGATTTTAGAGAAGATGGTGATGGAATTTACTACCACAAACTGGATTTCACAGTTATCTACTAATAGTTAACAACAATGATAATATATAAATAGGCATAATGCAGACTATAGGCCTGGCTACAGATTTAGGGGGGTAATTCGCGATAGTGAAAAGTGAGGCGAAGACTTCGCACCTCACTTTTCACAATCGCGAATTCC
>WMED01007746.1:0-17413 GCA_019650415.1 Pipa parva | reverse complement strand
TTATCTGGCGAATTCGCACCAATACGCACCAATTCGGACTTTAGTGAATAACCCCCTAGAAGTGAAGAACAATGCAATTATGAAAATGGAAAAACGGTGTTATATTAAAAATGTACTGTACAAAACAATAGGTTAAACAGATCCTATGACTGAAGACTGGTCACTGGGTGTCATAAATTGAACTGGGCTAGGCACAATGTGGTCCAGCATATCTACAGAGGATGTGTAATGTCAGGACACAGATGGCTCTTTCTGCATATTAAGTTGTCTGTGTGGTCAGTGCCCAAGGAGATGTCTATAAGATGCAAGAAGCACCATTTTCCAGTGCATGCACTACAGAACAAAATAAACTGTGCGTGTATTTGTGGTTCTGCCTTCTAAAACAGCACAAATTTCCCAAGGTGAATGGGATTAAACAATTCATCCCCAAATGCAAAATAATTCATCCGCACATAAATTTCCAACTAAACTTTTTATGGCCTCTGGCCCCTTATCAATGTTAATCCTTGTTATTCATGTAAACTGAAGACTTTCTTTATGACATAGCCTAGGATCACTTTCATACCCATAATAATTAATATAGATTTAAACAGCTATGAACACATAATCTATCCACTACATGTCAGTAGCACTAAGAAGTCTGCTGGGATTTGTAGCTCTAGAAAAAGTGAGGGGAAATGTTTATCTGCAACACAGGCCCCCTTCAAAAAAACAAAAAATATTCTCAGTATTATTAGGAAAACTTTCTATAAGTAGTCAAGTTTCAGATTTTTAGTCTGGACAATTTTCTTTGTGAAATATTGTTTTTTGAAGTGGTCAAAAGTAAATATCATTCATTCCAACTTAAAGCTAAAAAAAGATTGTTCTTTAATATTATGACATTCATCTACTCTTGTATGTTTCCTATTTTTATTTTTAGCAAGAAGAGTATAGTAAGTATGGTAAAAAAAAAAAACAATAAATCAATCCTTGGTCTTGATTCAATGCCAGTCGGAAAAGTGATTTATCTGAAGTTCTGTGACTAAATTTCAAGAGTATTTTTTTTCAGGAGACAGAAAAAAAAAATTGTTGGTTTGGTGGTGCGCTCGTTTGTCTCCGTGGATGAAAGGAAAGGTTTACATTATAGGACAGTGAAAAAAAGGAACATGCAGTAGACACATACTGTATTATAAAAACTTGTAGATTTTCAGCGACCTATTAAAGTATCCATATAAAAAAAAAAAACAAACTCTAGTTCTGTTCCAAAATGACTGCTGGAACATGAATAATATGTGTAAATATATTTCTAAGGGTGCAACATCAGCAAATGGTTTGGCTTTCACAGCTCCAGTTAAAGCATTACAGCCCTTGTGTTGATTGACATGGACATGGCTGCTCTAAAAGTTCTTTGATCTGCGCGATGAACCAATAATGTTAAAGTGACCATTCGGATAATATGAAATGCATGTTTAGAAGACATGATGTGGAGCCAGATCCAAGATTTCACACATTTCTTGATCTGTAATTGAAAGCATACAATTTAAGTGTACTTGGCTGTACTATGTAAAAAATCCTGTAAAATGACCCTGGTTCTGTTTCAGCTTGTAGGAATTGACCTGACAGAGAAGATCACCTACTTTTTGTGATTATTTCAAGCTTTTATTTTAAAAAAAATCTGCAGTTTCAGACTGCCAGCTTAATAAATATATGTGTATTGCTCTTTTGGTTGCTACAGCTCCAGTCTAACTATTTAGTTTAATTTTCAAGTATAGTTATTTAAACAGGGCACCAAAAAAAACTAACAAATATTTTCTTCAAAGAGATTATGTGCTCAATTTACAGAGAAAAATGTACAGCTGTAGAGTAATTATTATACCATAAAGACAATTATCTTATTAGGTAATGATCTTGTAAAAAATAGCTTGCCAAACCTCTTCGTGCAGTATGTGGAGAAATATTTATCAGCAGATAAACTCAAAAATCTGAATGTAATATACTCAAAAATAAACAATATGTGTGTGTATATATATATATATATATATATATATATATATACCATATTTTCCGGACTATAAGGCGCACTTAAAATGCTGAGAATTTATCAGAAATAGAAAGTGCGCCTTATAGTCCGGTGCGCCTTATATATGAACCCAATGTAAGTTGAATAAAATTTGACTTGCGGTCTGAGCTATGGTTTATTTACTGGTAATGTGGTGCGCCTTATAGTCCGGTGCGCCTTATATATGAACCAAGATTGCTTAAAAGGTGCTCATAGAAAGTGCGCCTTATAGTCCAGTGCGCCTTATAGTCCGGAAAATACTGTATATATATTGTAAGCAGGTCTTTGGGAAAGTAGATAGATGGAGTGTACGTGCCATTAAGACTCCTGTCAGCAGTGGCATAAAACCCTGGGAGTAGCTGAGACTGACAGGGTTAACTGTCAGTGATGTTGTTAAAACTGGAGTTTGGGACCAGGGTTTAGGAGCTGCTGAATAGTTTTGGGTGGGAAGGCCACTCCTGCACTCCATCCTAGGCTTTTCCTAAATTAGTGCACCTGTTTAGAGAAGGTAAAAGCACAGACTTAGAGGGAGATAGTCTCTCTGTGTGTGTTTGGCTGTGCTGAGGTGTGGTTGGACTGGAAAGACCACTGAGACTCTAAGGAGTGGGATTTATGGAAAGAACTTTACGTTTGTGAGAAAACTCTGAAAAAAACGATGTTATTTGTTTTCTGTTATTGTTTTGCCAAGTCAGGCTGGATTTTTGTTAAAGTTTTGCTTTCTGTAAATAAAGACGAATCCTCAGGAAAGAACCTGCTTGAAATTTGTTATAGAACAAGACGATTACAACCACTTGAATGAAATCCCTACAATATGTACATATATTATTGTAAAACTAGGCCAGCACTCATTAACTAACAATTATTATTTTTATATATTTAGAAACATCACACCAACTTTTTAACTCCTCTTGGAGTCTTAATAAGGAAAGGAGAGTTCTGCCTCAAGTATGCATACTATATACTGTATACATAGTTTGTACAATATATGTCTATCTATCTAAAAAATGACTATTGCAATACTTGGTGATATCTTTTTTGTTGGACTACCAGTCATTTTAAATAGACAAGCTTTTGAGAGGTCCGTACTACCTTTATATACATAGTGGCATGCCCACTTGAGACCTTAAATTGGGCAAGCTCCCCCACCTAAATCAGCCAAGGCCCTCTTTGACGTCAATAAATTGTGTCTGGCAGGTACATCCTGTCTCGGAACCACCAACCTAGTATAAAATATCCCCAGTGTCATGTGATTCACTGTAAAGCCTCATTTCTATCCCAGCAATACAGGTATTACTTTAGTAACATTCTAGCCTGACTCATACAGGGATCATGGGCCTTTAGCCAAAACATTCACTGGATCATATAGAGTCAGCCTGGACAAATTTCAACAAACATCCATTTTTCACTTTAAAACACATTTCTTTAGATCCATGCCATTAATCTACAGAACTAAAACACCAGAGTAAGTTCTGATCCCCACTTTGAACTTTGCATTGCTGCATTACTAGCTCATCTGTAGTGGAACCAGCGATATTGCGATATTGCACTATAGCTTTCTGCTTAAACCCTATAATTGTAAAATTGACAAGTGATCCAGACTTACCATATTACAAGCCCTCTCACCAGCAAAGAAGCCCAACTACGTTTCATTGTGACAAACTACAGGCATCTTCTGGACCAAGCAGATCTAAAAGTGAACAGTGACCCTGACATACCTCCTGATGACTGGAATGCCTATAATTTATTTTGGGCATCCTGAGAAAATCCCTATATCACTACTGATAGGCCAACTGCTATCCAACATCCTGCAGGCTTACCTGGATAAACCAATCTTTGCTCACAGTAAACCCACACTTACTTAGAGTGTGCCCTGTGAGTCTGTTATGGGATGAATTTGTATGAACTCCTCTTAAACTCCTAACAGTAGAATGATTTAGCACAACTGCCACCAAATTCCTTACTCCCCAAGTTCAAAGGCACTTACCCACGAATGGGATGGCACTTGCCATAGTACATATGCATGTTGACTCAATTCTCTGCAACAGGTCCTACAGTGGGAAATGGGTAGTTAGCCTGCCGTGAGTCCCTATTTCATATAATCTTATCTCAGCACCCACTTATAGTGGACCCTTGAAGGTGGGTATAAAGGCTGCAGAGGCTAGAGGTAGATCCCTAGGCTGTTGCACCTTGGGAATGTCTGCCTGTGCCATGGTCTGTTGTCTGTTGTCCCAAAGCAGGTTAACACACAATTCTCCATATGACTGGTTGTGCAGGGTGAAATGGGTAGTTAGCCCACCGTGGATCCCTATTTCATATAACCTTCCAATCTGAGCACAACCTTAACCTCCAAGGTTTTGGAAATTAATGACAGGGCAGCCGTGCATACACCAATCACAGACCCTTGCCCAAGTAATGCCCAAATTGCATTGTGCATCTTCACTATGAGATGCTACCACTTAGCCAGCTTTCTCTCATTTAACCACCATCCATTATATAAAATTACATCCTTACTGTCATTCCTTAACTGCCAAGGTCGGGGCAGTTAATGACAGGGTAGCCATGTATCCACAAACCATGGGCCCTTGCCCAAGAAATGCCCACACTGAACTGTGTATCTTCTCCATGAGATGCCAACTGTACCATAACGCAGGCTGGCCCTCCCTTACCGCCATTCCTTAACTACTAAGGTTGAGGCAATTAATGGTAGGGCAGCCGTGTATCCACAAACAATAGGCCCTTGCCCAAGAAATGGCCACATTGCATTCTGCATCTTCTCCATGAGATGCCCACTGAACCACACTGCAGGCTGACCATACCGCAGGCTGGCCCTCCTTTACACCCATTCTTTAACCACTAAGGTTGGGGCAATTAACGGCAGAGTAGCCATGTATCCACAAACCATGGGCCCTTGCATAAGAAATGGCCACACTGCATTGTGCATCTTCTCCATGAGATGCCAACTGAACCATACCGCAGGCTGGCCCTCCCTTAGCACCATTCCTTAACCACTAAGGTCAGGGCAATTAATGGTAGAGCAGCCGTGTATCCACAAACCATGGGCCCTTGCCCAAGAAATGGCTACATTGCATTGTGCATCTTCCTTCAAATAAAGCTGCAAAGTTTCTAAAATGCATTGAGTATATAAAATTATCAGACTGCATACAATTACACAATATGCAGCTCTTGGACCTAAGGTGCATGCACATATAAAGAATTAATTATATCCTCTATGACTCCAATAAACCAGAAAGTCACACAAATATGCAGTGTAAATAAAATTATCAGGGTTGCATATAAAATTATCATGCTGCATCTACTTAAGCATCAAGCAACCCATGCAGATCCACTTACCCAGAACGAAACCCACAGGGGCCCAGTTTCCATGCTCACATAAAGAATTAACTAAATCCTCTGTGAATCATAGAAAGCTAGCAAGGATCCAGTAATCCAGACTTATGCAGTGTAAATAGCATTATCATCTTGCATCGAAAAACATCAGGCTGCATCCACTTACCCAGAATGCAGCCCACAGGGGCCTGGGTTCTGTGCCCTAATAAAGAATTAACTAACTCCTCTGTGAATCATAGAAAGTTGTAAGGATCCAGTAATCCAGACATATTGTCTTGTCTTTGTTTAAGCTTCTTACTGAGGATTGTGGGAAAGCTTTGCACCAGAGTACAGGCAGACAACATGACTGTAGTTGTAAAGGAATTACTTTTACTTAGGGAACATTAGAACAGCAACTTGTAACAGGTAGAAACAATATGGAGACCAGCACACTCTCTAATACAGATTTCCTGAGTGTTACATCAGAACATGTGACCCAGTGCTGCCTTATATTTAAAGTGACAGCACTATGCATGCACTATATATTACACATATATAGTGTAAATTGAATTATCAGCTTGCATCGAAAAACATCAGGCTGCATCCACTTACCCAGAATGCAGCCCACAGGGGCCCAATTTCCATGCCCAAATAAAGAATTAACTAAATCCTCTGTCAACCATAGCAAGGTTCAAGTAATGCAGACATGAGCAGTGTAAATAGAATTATCTGGCTGCACCTAAAATAAAAAACATATAGGCTGCATCCATTTACCCAGAATGCAGCCCATGCAGGCCTGATTTCTGTGCCCACATAAAGAATTGGTTAACTGTATTCTCTGTGATTCAGAGCAATGCTATAAAGGTCCAGAAATTAACAGTATTAAAATAAAGTATTTAGGGTGCATCCATTTAGCAGAATTGAACCCAGTCTGATTTCCTTGTTTGTGTGCACAGAAATGATTAACTGTCTCCCTCTTGGAAGCTGCAAAGTTGTGCATTGTCAGTGTGTATTACACCAGATTATAAGGGTGCATCTATTTGTCAAATATTAATCCAGCCAGATCTGAGCCCTCTATCTACATGTGCACATATAATTTTATTTTTTTTTAGTTAACTGTATTCTCTGCAATCCATTTCCAGACATTCCCAATGTGTACTAAGGCAAAGTATTAGGGTCCATCTTTTTAACAGGAATTATTTCAGCCAGGTCTGAGATTTCCATCTATATGTGCACATATAAAGTGTTAGTTAACTGTATTCTCTGAGATCCAGTTCTAGAAATTTCCAATGTGTACTAAAGCAAAGTATAAGGGTCGATCTTTTTTTAACAGAAATTATTCCAGCCAGGTCTGAGATTTCTATCTGTGCTTATGCTGCTTACCTTGTTCCATTGCAAATTGACCATAAGGCCTCACTGCCCCTCCAACTTCCTTTCTTCCTACATAAACTTCTTCCTGTAAACCCCACCTACTCCGTCCCTGCAGTTCCTAGCAGTGTTGCCAACTTAGCGACTTTGTCACTATATTTATTGAATTTTATTACCCCCCCAGGGACTTTTTTTTTTAAAAAAGCTACTAGTGACAACGCTAGCTACTTTTTCTGGTGGTATTGGAGACTTTTGGAGACTCCACATGAAGCACCAATCATTCTTCAGTTACTGTCCCCAGCCCTGCTCCAAAGCACACTGACAGGCAGTTAGTCTCACGGTAGCATCCTCCCCGCTGCAGTTAGAACAGAGAAGAGAGCCACCAATCTCTAGTGTTGCCAACTTAGCGACTGTTATTAACCCTCTAATGACTTTTTTTTAAAAAAAGTGACTATCGAAAAATCTAGCGACTTTTTCTGGTGTAATGTAATGTAATAGCAAATCCACGACCACTACAATTCCACCATTGTAAAGTCACGTCCGTGACAATTTCTAAAGTTGCAACTGTGACAATTTCCATATTATTGTCATAACTGCGACAATATTTGCATTGAAACATGCAAAATTTAAATTATTCAAATTGGGCTATGATGTCATATAGCGACTTCTAGAAACTTTTAGGACAGCCAATAGCTACTTTTCTTACTGAGGAGTTGGCAACAGTGGTTTCTAGCCCAGTCAAAAGCCCCTTACACTATAGCAGGGGACCTGCATGCTTCAGGAGCTGCATATCTACATAAACCAGTGTTTCTCAAAGTGTGGGGTGCATAGGTATTGCATGTGGGGCGCCAGCTGTCTGTGCCATAGCACTGAGCTGAGTGCTATAGTGATTCCTCTCCCCTTGTCAGTGCTGGGGAGAGGAATCGCTATAGCGCTCAGCTCAGCGCTACAGCACAGAGAGCTCCTCCATTGCCGGCTGTCCTCTTCCCAGCACTGATTAAACTTCCTTTCAGTGACAGGAAGTTTAATCAGTGCTGGGGAGAGGAATCGCTATAGTGCTCAGCTCAGCGCTACAGCACAAACAGCCGGCAATGGAGGAGCTTGGTAAGGAGGGGGCGAGCACTAAGATCTCCCCACCTTCAGAGGGTAGTAAGAAGGAAGGAGGAGGTGGCACAGATTGGGAGGGGGGATTGTGGTGGAAGCAACTCATCTAATATTTGTTCTTCAGTCAAAATACAATCCATTTATAACAACATTTTTCATTCCTAATCATTTTGTAACTCAATAAAACTATTTAAACTATTTCCTTAATATTAAGCACTAAAGTTTTATGGTAAAAGGCATTAAACCTTAGTAAGAAGTGACATCAGAAGCACTGGCTTGACGCATTACATTACTTATAATTTATTATTATAGATATTAAACAGGTTTGTTTTGCAAGACTGGTCATAAATAAAACTGTGCTAGATCTATGGGATAAATAATTATTTATAACTAAACCCTGAATAAGATATACATATTATCAATAAATTAAAACTTTTGAATTATAATCTAAGACTTACTGACCCGTAATGTCAAGGTTGGGATTTTGGGTATAAAAAGGCAAGACCACACTCATGCTAGTGTTTCTGCATTTAAGGTGATCAACTGAAAAAAACTGCCAATGTTTTGGAGAGGGAATGAACCTTCCTTTGAAAGCACCACTGTTTCATAATGCTGTTGTCACTGTGGGTCACCTAATAAATGGAGTAACACTCCTTTTCACAGCAAAGTTTGGCACTGTCTTTCTTTTTGCCCTTTTTTTCTTAGATTCTACAATTGTGGTGCTTGCCACAGCACTCAGGAATCACACACCTGCAATCAAATCTTGCCCTACAAAGGCTGAGAGTGCTTCAAAAAGTTTTTTTTCTTAAGGTTGGGATCTTGTTCCTCTTGGTAAAAGGTATTTATAGATTAAAATTAGTGGTCTTTCTATTATGAATTAACTAAGCTCTCAAGGATGAATGCCTTCTGGTGCATGTGTTTTATCCAGTTAATCTTAAATAATTGCTTTACTTCTTCCTGGTTGTTACAAGTTATTATCACATAAATGAAAAGCTAACCATTTATTTAAACACTGTCAAAAATATTATTGAATGTTTTTGTTTTTCCCAATACAAACCAATTATTTGGCTTAACTGAGAACTAAGCTGCTTATTAATTTAAGATTTAATATAAATTTTCTATGGGTGGACAACTCATACTTACTAATTGCTGCCTTTAGACTCATGACACCTCCTGCTTCTTCTTTCACCTGATCCTCTTTTCTTCAGTTCCAGCAACCCATTACTACCCTTTATCTTCACCAGGAACATTCTCTCTACAACCTTAAAACCAAGCAAAGTCCTATCTTTTGGAGCACTAGCACAGATATTTAGCACTGATTTATATTATTTAATCCTTAACTAGTTATTTATGCTTAATAATTGTATTTATTTATTTATGTGTTTCAACACACTGTTATAGTTCTTATTTTCCTTTTATCTGTGTATGTAAGTCTTCCACCCATTTAGATTGTAAGCTCTATGGGACAGGGACCTCCAACCTCTTGTCTCAACCACAACATAGCACTTAAAGTGATGTATCCTTGTGATATTATACTTGTATTGTATAATACACCTTTCCCATGTCTGTATTATCTTTGTATTGCTGAATTGTACAGCGCTGCCTAAATTTGTGGTACTTTATAAATAAAATTATACATTCATACATTCATACTTTCTTCTTCTCTTTTTCATTGCTGATGTGATGTTAAAGAAGAGATGTTATGTGCAAAGGGATCATGCTGGAACTGAAGAAAAGAGCATAGCTGAAAGATCAAGCAGGACAGGGTGGACTCCAGGTTCAGTAGGCCTTGGGGGCCACCAGACAGGCCAGGTCAACAGTTCAGGCCATCTCCTCGCTCTCCAGCCTTGCTTATGATGTCAGCTGGTGAGGTGGGGTCTCTCAGTGGGCAAGTCCAACACTGAAGCCTTGGGCCTGAAGGGGCTAACACAGTGATAAGTACAGTAAGTGTGTATCATGGATCTAGGGGAACACACAAAGGGTTGCTATGGGAACTGGGTTACCACTAGAGACACTATAGTGAACACAGAACCCGTTACTCCTCTAGAAGCGCTAAAGCATACTAAACGTTAACGTGTAAGTAAAGTTATTGAGCAAACTATACATATATTTTATATCTATAATGTGTAAACCTAAACTTAAACATTAAAATTTAAAAATGATTTTGGGATCAGGAGTTCTCACCACTTAATCAAGCAGCCCTGCTCCTCCAGCAGATCTATATACAGGCACTTCCTGTATAGTGCTGAGAAGCCATAAGGCACAGACAGGTAGATCACTTGAACAAAACGCCAGGTTAGAAGATCCATTACTGGATGACAATTGACATTCAAGCGCTGTACTAACCACAGTGCTCATATTCAAATTCCCCCGCCACTGACGTCACGTGTAACGTCAGCTGGCTGTGATTGGCTGAGAACCCGGAAGCGCTGGGCTACATACAGCCCCAGCACTTGCCTGCAACACAAATACCAAAGACACGAGCAGAATAGGACAGAGGTAAGTGCTGCTCGTGACAGTATAATCCCACTCAAATGAGTAATTTGTCATTTAATGTAATTTTTGAGATGGCCTTTGCTGTATTAATTAAGTGAGCTACGATGCGTTCAGCTCACTTCGCAAATGGTAGTATGCGCATGCTGATGTCCTGCGTGCGGACATCAGCATGCACATTAAAGGGATTCCCGTCTCGGCGAAGCAACTCTTTTGGTCTTGCCGAGACAGGAATCCCTTTAATGCGCATGCTGATGTCCGCGCGCAGGACATCAGCATGCGCATACTACCATTTGTGAAGTGAGCTGAACGCATCGTAGCTCACTTCGCTGCTTGCTGAATTCCCCCCATAAACACAATGGTGTCCCGTTGTAATAATATTTAGGGCTTGATGTTAACCCAAATAAGTAACCCACGACCCCTCCAACACAAGTATTGATCTTGGGGTCCTAGACTTGCTAAAATTAAGAAATGGAGAGAAAAAGTAAATAGTTTCAAAACTGGGACAGGGATCAGCAAATTTCATGGTGAGCATACAGTATTTCAAGGTCTTCTCTGCATTCAGATAATGCCCAAGGTAAACTCTCAGGGGTAATTTGATTTGTCTGTAATTTAAAATTTTCATATTTGTTTGGCAACATGAATGAATGTCTGACTGCAGCCCATCCCATTAATACCTAGTATTCTAACTGGTCACACAGCTTGAAGTGACATCTCTTAAAGGTTTTTATATACTGAATATTACTTCCATATGCTTAATACTGTCTGTTGTATATTCAGAATACTTTACATCCCTCTATTGTAACTTGACAGGTAGTTCTGCAACTGGATAATATCTGTCATTCCTCAAATACAGCTGATCACAGGGCCATATGGTACCAATAGAGTAAATGCATATATTCAGTAAGTTAAAAAGGCATTTCCCATGCAAGCCAAAAGTTCATCCATATTTACATAAAATAAAAGGAATTGTGGTTATAATGTAATGATCATGGCAGTTATTTTAGAATAGAAATCCAGTGGTAATTTTTGAAAACAAAAGTAATATATGTCATATATGATTGTATTAAATCGATTTAAACTACTGAAAAAAATGTTACCACTCAATGCTCCCAACTGGCTTTTTACCAAAATATGTCTTTATTAGAGCTTACATTTTCTTTAATAAACTGGAAAGTGTTCAGCTTCTTAGAATCCAAGCAAATAGTTAAATCATTATCTGCTTTCTGTACCATAATAAGGTTTTGATAACTAAACCCATAAATATGACCACAGCTTTCAGTCATGTTCTAGAGCTGGTGATTTTTTCTTCAAGGTACAATAACTCTATGACCCCCCAAAAAAATAAGTGAATGGCTGAAACACCAACAGACCCCATCACTTTATTACACATTATTAGATTTCTTCTGCCTTGACTAATTCTTTAGCATCATCTGTCCGCTTCTTGGAAACAATGCACAAAACTGATGCAATTTCACCAAAAGTTAAAAAAAAAAAATGATTTCTTAGATTTTGGTTCAAAGTATACATAGCATATATCTATTTATTCATATTTTGGTCATTTCTTATAAGTGATCTGAGAGAGAATGTGAGCTGGCAACTACCCATGCACCAAACCTGCAAGTTCACAGCTTCAAGAGGTTTTCATGTTCCACTGGCATTAAAAAAAACAGTAACACTATAAACTGAAAATGCCACAAATTAATTTGCACTAGCTAAATATTCAATCTGTGCTTCCAAAACTTCTGAATTGTGTATAGAATGTAAAATATTAAAAATAATTTGCTTTAAAAATCGGCCTTTCCGACACACTTTCTGTAAATGCTTTATATTATGGGAACTCTGGTGAACTGTAACATAATAGGTTCATGCTTAGTGCACCATAGTTCAAAATGTCACTTACAGCACCCCTGGGCACATGGTAAACTGTAACAGCTCCTCCTGGAAGCAATGCAGCGTATGATTTCCTTACCTGGGAATCTCACTCCTTGCTCAAACACTGCAGGAACGAACTGGTGCTGTACATGGTTGAGACAACGGTGCTAGCTGTGAAGAGACTCACAAGACAAATGCTGCAGAACCCCTTTGCTGTAACTCTTGAAACTGACCACTTTAAGGTTTATATACTTGAGGCTGAAGCAGATTCATGACTTAAATTGTTGATTCCAAAGCTTCCTAATGCCAGGCACAAAATTCCCAGCATGGTATAGACACTGATGCTGGTAAGCAGTGTTTGGTATTTGAATCTCCCACTACTGATGTCACATGTCACAGGAAGCGCTGAGTTTAGGAGCGAGTCCAGCAATGCGGTCATCAGATCAGCCAGCAAGACAATAAATTGGTCATTGTTAGTGCATGATAAATTAAAAGTTACTTATCTTCTTTTAGAAGCCACTGGTAGATCTGTGGTTAAGCATTAAGCTAGTCTATGCGATTAAACATTTTTTATAATATACTGTAATTTTTCAGACAGGGCTTTATTTTGTTTTGGGAGATTCCGTATACACGAAAATGGGGGATGCGCTGGTAAAGATGAGTATAAAAATTACAAGGGATCTCCCCTAGTGTGATACCGTTTGGTTCAAAGAATATGTGATGGGTGATATCACTTGGTGTGCATTGTAGCTTAAAAACTTTTCTTTTTTAGATTGAAAAATTCTTTAGTTTAAGGTTGTACTGCTATACTGTAGTTTAGAAACACTATACATTCCATTATGCCATGCCACCCATAAGAGGGTATTTAATGCAAAAGAACCAATTGGTGATAAGTTTTCTCCTGTTTTACTTAAACTTATGTGCTACAGTAATACCGTATTTCAGAAATTGTGTAGGTTATTGCCTATATTTTCCATGATTTAATAAAATATATTTGGTCACAAAAATCTGATGTAGTTAACTGCTCCATTTGTCATTTTATCACAGCAAATTATATTACAGCTCTGTAATAATGTTTTAGAATATGCATGATTATTCATCCTGTGATCCCCATGTGATGTATTTGCTCACTGGAAGGGTACAGTGGCATTTGGAGGGATGCAGAGGCAGTTAAGAGAAGTTGCTTGGAGAAGATGAAGTACCAAAATGTTTCAAAATGATGTATTTAAACAGAAAGGTGAAGTGATGGTTGCTTTAAGTTATAAACAGATAGTTATGATGTCAAAGCTAGCCAGAAAATTATTATTACAAAGGTTTATTCATTTAGTCAATAAATTATACAAATATTCCTAACAGATTTTAATCAGGTATACCACAGATATGATTTTTTTTTCTAGCTTTGTTTTGTTGCTCTTAGGGTTTGGATCTATCTATCTATCTATCTATCTATCTATCTATCTATCTATCTATCTATCTATCTATCTATCTATCTATCTATCTGTATCTATCTATCTATCTATCTATCTATCTATCTATCTATCTATCTATCTATCTATCTATCTATCCAGAATAACAGAATAAGGAAAAAAAGACATACTTTTGGAAATGCTTTTGTTTCAATAAAATTAAAAGTAAATTTAATCTGATAAAAAGGGATCAAACATGAGCGAAGATCCTCATTTCTTTGAAGCAGAAAAGGTAGATGAATAATCCCTCTAAACAATATAAGGATGTAATTCATAGGCTTTTCAAGGTTTTGTGAACAGGGGAAGTCATTGTGATGTGAGATTTAAACTGTTTCTGGTTTTAGTATAAGACTGGACAAACAGGTGCAGGATAGTAGTGAATTGATTGCCTTACTGTAGGTTTTTACAACTGAGAGATGCATTAATGGAATGTCTGAAAGATATGTTTTCAGTAGACATGCAGGCATTTTATTCTCCCTAAAACATTGAAGAAAATTATAGTTTACAAAATGTCTTCTAGTTTCATTTAAAAATCACGTACACATTAATTATTACTTGTTACAGTGATTTCTTATGTTCACAAAGAGTTTATTAAAGAAGTAAAAGAGAAAATCTCTGTCAGGTAAACCTTTGGGTGCCTGAGGGTACAGCAAATAATGCAACTATTAACATTTACTATAGGTCAATAAATTGCCAACACTAAAGATATAAACCCACTTCTCTCTCTGCCCCTCACATCTGGAATTCTATACCCCTTTATCTTTGCCAGGAACATTCCCTCCGCACCTTTAAAACCAAACTGAAATCCTATCTTTTGGAGCACCAGCACTGATATTTATCACTGATTTTATATTTTATTTTATCCTTAATTAGTTATTTACACTTAATATTTGTATTTATTTATTTATGCGTTTCAAAACATTGTTACAGCTCTTATCAACCTTCAATCTGTGTATGTAAGTCTTCCTCCCATTTAGATTGTAAGCTCTATGGGGCAGGGACCTCCAACCTCTTGTGTCAACCTCAACCTAGCACTTAAAGTGAAGTATCCTTGTGATATTATACTTGTATTGTATAATGCTTTTTTCTCAAGTCTGTATTATATTTGTATTGCTGAATTGCTGTGTAAATTTGTGGAGCTTTATAAATAAAATTATATATTTACACACAGGCATACATATACTTTATAGGATTGTTTTAGTTGTGGCATTATTGTGGCTATGACATTTTATTGATAGATTATCTTAAAAGGCATGCTGAATGTTCCCCTGCTGTCAGTTACCACAGAGAGGCTTTGTTGTAATGTTGGCAAAGCTTTCCTTTGGAGAAAGAAAAGGATGGTCTGGGATGGGTTGTTTGATAAAAGAGAAGCAGAGGAAGAGATAAGAGTGAAAAGAGAGATTTACTACTAAATGTTACAAAGACCAGGATAGAAGCCTACTTGTCTTTCCCACAACCATGTGGTCATCAGTGTATTAGTGTACCAAGGGTACTGAACCCTTTTAATAATATGCATTAAATAAATTGTTATGCTGTGGTATTCATGCACGATAATGAAATAGTTTAGAAATATTTCATCCATTTTAAAAAAACCTCTTCAATAAGGCAATACTGTAACACTATTTCATAATTTCTCATCAACTGTGCTGATTAGAATGTTCAGTGCACCCGCAGCTGATTTAACAGACACAATGGAAATGCCAGTCAGATGCAAACAAATAGACCCTGCAGGGTCAAAGGGGCTTGACTAACTGATGGAAAATAGGAACTTTATGGAAAGATTACAATTGGAATGTACAACTGTATTATCCATATTGGTTATGTAGTATGACTAAGAGCTTATAACTATTACAATTAAATTAGGAACCTTTTTCATAGTGAGTGTTTAGTGTCCCTTTAACAATCTTAAAGATGCAGCCAGTTAATTCCTTTTAAACCTTTCAAGAAACATAGCTATACTGGTTAGAAGATAAGCATTTATTATTTGCCATCAGGTCTTGTGATTAAATCAGTGGCACACAGGTGAATATCATTTGGGAAAATGTCAACTGACCACAGACCTGTTAAAAATTCCTTTATTACTCTTGTTGCAATGCTTGAATACATTATAAAATATTTCCTCCTATAAAATATTAGTTGAGCAATCTGTTCATCTTTTTCAGGACAAAAATGCAGTCTCTTATGAGCATGTCACATTGTGTTTGGTAAATGGTAGTACCATGGTAGCTGAGAAATCAGGTATAAGTCACATTTACCAAGTTGAAAACAGCAAAAGTGGATTTTAAATGATACCATTACCGGCTCACTGTAAACATAATAATTGTGAGTTTTCAGGACACTATGGTAGCTTCTTCACGCAGATTACTGCCAGATGAAAGCAACATAAGTTCCCAAAAGTTCGCAGTGATTATCACAGCACAGCACAGTTAACCACTAAAGGTTTTATTTAAAATTCACTTTTTCTGTTTTCAAAAAACTGCCTTATCGTCATATTATTACATTTAGGCTATGTGGTAGTTTTTTTTCCTCCTGTTCCCAATTTACATTTACAAAATAACTAATAATGCCTGGAAAATTCATGTCCGGGATTGCTCTATTGACCTGCATTCCTAATCAGTTACCCCTGCTCACTACTAAACAGAACTACAAGATTTACATTGCTTACTAGGAAAAATATTTCCAATGGAAACAGATGGTAAAAAATATCAGTTTGCAATTTACACAGTCTGTAATAGCAACAGCAACAATAAATCAAGCTACCTAAAATTCTCAGTCCACTTTACATGTTTTTATATTACATAACATTTGATTTGAAAGCAATCATATATTTCTGCTGTTGTAGTTACATACTGAAAATGTGCACCTGAGGTTCTGGAAAAACACACTGCAGTCATATCATGTAGATTTGCTGCAGATAAAGCACCAAATATATTTCAGTATATTAATCTCTATTCCATTAGGGATATTATGTCAAGAGAGTGGATACATTATGAGCATAATCATTTTTTTCTGTACTAGAGAAAAAAATGACATCATAGTTTAGCAGGATTCAGCTCTTTATATATTTTTGTTCATTGGAGATATAAATGCCAAATAATGACTCAAATGATCACTTTTGTGAGAGCCATCTCTATGGCACAAAGATAATCACTTGCTCTCTACTAATGAGACCCTGAAGCATTTCTGTCCTCCTTCTGTGACACTTTAAAAAGTTGGTGAGGTGTCCTTCATAGGGACTGCAATGTTTAAAATTGGAGCATGCAGGTTCTCTGCTATAGTGTAAGGAGCTATTGACTGGGCTAGGAACTACAAGGAAGGAGTAGGTGGGAGTTTACAGGAAGAAGGTTGTGTGGGAAAAAAGGAAGTGGGAGGTGCCTGGAGTCCTCATAGTCATTTTGCACTGGAACTGGGTAAGCAGCATCCCTCCCTCCCACCCTTGATGTATATGCATTTCATTCTAATGTTTACTGTGTATTAAAACATATTTTAAAAAAAGAGAGAGAAATATTCTTATTAATTCTTATGTTTGTTAAAGAAGTACTTGTTTGAAGGAAAATATAAATATCTTGTATTGTTGATTGGATTGTTTCTTGTCAAAACAATCTCTCTTTTGTCGCTGCACTGGCCTGGCAGAATTGGGAATGCTTGCCCTGAAGGTGTTATCTGGAGAAGATGGTGATACATATATATATTGTGAGGTCATGAAGGAGTTAACACTGGACGGACGCTATGTTTCCTTTAA